>JAEPBF010000005.1:0-221128 GCA_019739055.1 Passiflora organensis | reverse complement strand
GAATCTATGCATGCAAAATTTCCTTACTTGTTTGATTAGGTACTAATGTTAAAATTTCGAGAACGAAATTCTTATAAGGAGGGGAGGATGTAAGACCCCAAATTTTGAGTCCTAGAAGTCCAGAAGCCAGTGCAGGTGAAAAGACGATTTTGCCTCTGAAGAAAAGGATGTGTGATGGCCGAAATTGGTAAGATTGTTTCGTAAATTAATTTGTTTCTAATTCCTTTAGATCTAGGTTCTTGTAGATGGGTAATTTCCTTAGGAATCATCCTTAAGGATAGATAGTTGCCTTAGAGATTAAAGTCCCTAAAAATAGGGAAGATAATTTAAGAGTTTAGTTATCTGGTAAATTATATTAGATTGATAGATTAATTAAAAGTAGTAGACATAATTCTTCACTCATTGATTATAAATAGGAAGCCAACCCCACAAAAGTTTCCCCTAAAACCTTACAAAATTCGTATAGGCTTAAAACCCTATACCTCCCCATAGCCATCAGAAATTGCAGAAACTTTAAACCAACATAACTCCCTCATCGTTCATTGGATCTCTGCGAATAATAGCTTGTTTGAAAGCTCGCTTCATCCTCTTTCCATAAATCTTTGGATTTGCTTCGGGAGGTTAGTATTTCTTAGTCTAAAGTTACTTTGAAAATCGGCGGCGGAATTAGGTTTTCGCCAAATCTTCTTGAACTTCAAAATAGCATAATTTTCTACTCGTTTGTTGGAATCTTGCAAATAATATCTCGTTGGAAAGCCATTTTCATTTTATTTCCACCAATATATAAATCGCAGCTTGGATGTAAATACTTTTTTCTTTTAGGTTAAGACGAAATTGTCCTATGCCTTACTTTTAGCGACAGGATTTGCATAGTTAATTGGAATGGTAAATTCAGGTTGATTCTTGTTAAGTTCTTGGCCATCACATCACACATCCAAGGGGGAGGCACCTGCAACATCTGATCACTGGTTTTCTGATAGTTTTGGTGAGTGGTATTGGTAAGGAATAGGGTATTCAATTGATTATTGAATATGCATGGTTAGTTTGTTTTGTCTTTGCCTGGTGATAATTTAGGTGGTTCGGATTTACATAATAAAGGCAAAGAAGTAGCTTCTTGTTCAGAGAAAAGAGAGGTAGGATTTACGCCTCATCGGTTTCTCTAGAGACCCCTACTCTTTTCTTGATGTTTTTGTTACCTGCCCTTGTTGTATTGGTTGTGATTGGATTATAGGGTGAGAGTATGAAATTCGGAATGACATATGAATCTCCTAGGCTTTATCGAACCCCTGAGTTAGGAATTGAGTGCCTGGGATGGAATTGTTATGTGAATTGGATAAATTGATTGTGTTCTGACATGATTGAGGATACCCTGTTGTGGTATTATGCTTTGTAATTGCCTATGTATGCTTGTACGTGTCTGTGTGTTAGGATCCTATTCCGGTGGCCATTCGGGGTAAGCGCTGATGCTCCTAGGGAGAGGAGAGGTTCTTACTGGTATGGGAGTTGTATGGGCGGCAAATCCCAGCAAGTACACGCTGGAGGTCTGGTCCTTGTGTGGCCGGAACCCTGTCCTTGTGTGGCGGAAGCCCTGGTAGGTATGTGATCTGGGATGCTCTAGTAGGTATGCGACCAGAGAAGACTTGTCTGGGTGGGACTAGTCGACTTGTCCTTGTGAGGATAAGATGAAGGCTTACTGATTAGTTTGCATGATTAACCATTTACCCTTTGTGCAGTAAGTTTTGGACAACACAGGTGGAAGGGGATGGCCTTTCTTCTTTATTTCCGAGGGCAATGTGATGTGTTTCACCTTCTTGTGTACTTCTGAGCTTTCGGAAGTGTTTAAAGTCCTCCCTCAGCCATAAATTCGGCCCTAACCTCCTTTGATTGGTTTATGAATTGCGTGATCCCCTTTAGTTGTTTAGGAATGATCTTCTGTGAATTGGGAGATTTGTGTTTAGGGATTCTGTAGATCTTATGATGCTGTAACCCTACTGAGATTCTTGTAATCTCCCAATTTCAGGCTTAGGTTCCTTCACTGTTCGTGGTACCAGTGTGTGAGATCAAGGCTGCACGGCGGGACGATATCGCATCACATTTGCATACTTGTTACTTGCGCATATAATATGAATGATTGGACAATTTTCTGGTTTATTTTAAGCACTCTTTTGCTTGCTATTTCCGAAACTTGTTGGAAGATTTCTTGTTGATTATTTGGATCCCTATGGGACTTGTGTGTTATGAACCCAATGATTTGATTTAAGACTTCCGCTGATGTTTTATTTACTCCGTATGTTACCAGAACATGTGTCCAATATCATGCTCCAATTGTTGATAAGCAATAAAATGAACAAGTTAAAAATCGGTAGTTGATGATAAGCCTAGTGAGATTCAAATAGGTCTTAGGTGTTATTTAGGCTTATTTGGGTTTCACGGCGGTAATGACCTTAATCGGAGCAATTATTAATAGTTTAGGGATTGGGGTCGTTACAGATATTCGTAACTTTATCCTATCGGAGGCGCATAGTTCGAAGTTTGCTATCCATCCCAGAAGCACTAAGATGTATCGATATTTAAAGGAGCAGAATTGGTGGCCAAATATGAAACGCCACATTGCTGAGTTCGTTTCCCGATGCCTCATATGTCAACAAGTAAGGATCGAACATCAATGACCCGCTGGACAACTCTAGTCACTTCCAATTTCAGAATGGAAGTGGGAGCATGTCACAATGGATTTTGTGACCGGTTTACCTTGATCACAGCAAGGATACGATACCATTTGGGTGATTGTGGATTGATTGACGAAATCTTCACACTTCCTCCCTATATGTGTGACTGATACACCTGAGAAATTGGTTGTTCGTTACTTGAATGAGATTGTTCGATTGCATGGAGTGCCAGTTTCCATCATTTCAGATCGTAACTCTCGTTTTACCTCTCAATTTTGGGAGAAATTCCAGAATGCGTTGGGTTCGAGATTGAATTTCAGTATGGCATTTCATCCCCAGACCGATGGCCAAATAGAAAAGACGATTCAAACACTCGAAGACATGCTACGAGCGAGTGTGTTGGATTAGCAAACCGGTTGGGATTGATGCCTGCCGTTGGCAGAATTTTCTTACAACAATAGTTTTCATGTAAGCATCAGTATGGCACCTTATGAAGCATTATATGGGAGA
This sequence comes from Passiflora organensis, assembly GCA_019739055.1. Lineage (NCBI taxonomy): Eukaryota > Viridiplantae > Streptophyta > Magnoliopsida > Malpighiales > Passifloraceae > Passiflora > Passiflora organensis. The sequence goes on along the minus strand of JAEPBF010000005.1, from coordinate 217,952 downwards.
CATTGCAGGACTCCCTTTTTCTGGAATGAAATAGGCAAAAGACGCCTAGACAATCCGGAATTGATTGATCAAGCAACAGAACAGTTGAACTTGATACGACAACAGCTAAAAACAGCCCAGAATCGACAGAAAAACTACGTCAATAATCGACGGAGGGAGCTAGAATTTGCGGTCGGTGACAAAGTGTTTTTTAAGGTCGCCCCATGGAAAGGAGTCCTTCATTTCAGCAGTGAGGTAAGCTAGCATCTCGTTACATTGGTCCATATAACATTTTCAAGAGGATCGACCCTGTTGCATACCGACTTGCCTTACCTCCAAATATGGAAACAATTCATAATGTGTTCCACGTATCTATGTTGAGAAAGTATGTGCAAGACCTTGCTCACGTGCTCGAAGAACCCTCAGTTGTAATTGCTGAAGACCTATCTTATCCCGTATAGCCAGCTGCCATACTAGATCGGTCAGTTCGACAGCTTCGTAGTCAAAGCGTGCCTATGATGCAAGTTGTTTGGCGTAATGGAAAAATTGAGGAACAGTCTTGGGAGAGTGAGGAATCTATGTGTGCAAAATTTCCTTATCTGTTTGCTTAGGTACTTATGCTAAAAATTTCGATGACGAAATTCTTTTAAGGAGGGTAGGATGTGAGACCCTGAATTTTGAGTCCTAGAAGTGCAGAAGCCAATGCAGGTGAAAAAAACTATTTTTCTCATGAAGAAAAGGATGTGTGATGACCGAAATTCATAAGGGATGTCTAGTAATTATTTCTGGTATTAATTCCCTTTAAATTGATTCTTTATTGGTTGATAATTACCTTAGGAAATAAAAATCTTAAGTTTAAAGAGGATAATTATAGAATTTAGTTCTGATAATTATCTTAGTTTAATTAAACTTTGAAGATAGGGATTTTAATCCCATAACCATCTTATATAAATAGAAAGTTAGCACAACAAAAATCTTATACAGAAAACACACAAAATTCGTGGGACCTAAAAACTCTACACCTCCTAATTTCTGCCAAAATCTTCTTGAACTTCAAACAAACATAACTCTCTCATCATTTGTCAGATTCCTGAAAATAATAGCTTGCTGGAAAGCTATTTTCATCTTCTTTCCAAAAAACTTTGGTTTTTTTTTCTGAAGGTTAGTATTTATTTCTTTAAAGTTAAATTGAAATTCAGCAGAACTGCCGAAATCTTCTTGAAATTTAAACAAGCATAACTCTCTCATCGTTTTTCGGAATCCTGAAAATAATAGCTTTTCGGAAAGCTCTATTCATTATCTTTCCAAAAAAAATATTTTTTGTCTTAAGATTAGTATTTATTTCTTTAAAGTTAAATCGAAATTCGGCAGAACTGCAAAAATATTCTTGAACTTCAAACAAGCATAACTTTCTCATCATTTGTTGGATTCCTACAAATAATAGCTTGTTGGAAAGATTTTTTCATCCACTTTCCAAAAATTATTGTTTTTTGTCTGAATAATAGTATATATGTCTTTAAAGTTAAATCAAAATTTGGCAGAACTGCCAAAATCTTCTAGAACTTCAAACAAGCATATCTCTCTTATTGTTTGTTCGATTCCTGAAAATAATAGATTGTTGGAAAGCTCTCTTGATCCTCTTTCCAACAAGCTTTGATATTTTGTCTGATGGTTAGTATTTATTTCTCTAAATATAAATAAAAAATTGGCAGAATTAGATTTTTAAATTTTTATAATTCTGCCTTTAATTGATCTCTGATGTTGTTACCTTTATACATATGATTGTTTAATATCCATTCATAGTGAGAAATCATGAATTCATCCTGTGAGTCTTTTCTATACATAAAATCAGTATGCTTTACCTTTGCCCTACTACCCTATTGTTGCTTATCTTGATCAATTGATTAACCTATTAGATTCTGATCTTGTTTCTTTTGATTATACATGTTATAGAACCTTAATCCTTCCTTGTTAACATGAGATCACAACTCCTACAACTTGTTAACATGAAATCACAACTTTCACTATTGCCCTATTCTTAGTGCCGAAAATTATATGATAATTATGGATGGTAATTCAAGTTATTTTTTTGTTATGTTCTTCGCTATCACATCACACATCCAATGGGGAGGTACCTGCGGCATCTGATCATTGGTTTCTGATAGGTTTGGTGAGTGGAATTGGTAAAAAAATAGAGTATTTAATTCGATATTGGATTTGCATACTTAATTTGGTTTTGGCTTTGCCTTGTGATGCTATAGGTAGTGCAGAATTATTGGATAAATGCAGGAGAATAATTTCTTGTTCAGAGACAAGAGAGGTAGGATCTAAGCCTCATCAGTTTCTCTAGAGATCCTTGTTGTTTGCTTGTTAATTTTGGTGTCTTTACATGTAATGATGTATGCACATATGTTGTAGTAGGAATGCTTGAATTGCAGATCAAGATACGATCCTCTAAGCTATACCGAATCCCTTAAGATAGGATATGAGTTCCTAGTTTGCATGTGTTGTGTGTATTAAACATGTTGATTGTGTTCTGACATGATTAAGGATACCCTGTGGTGGTATTATGTTTTGTACTTGCTTGTGTGTACTGGCACGTGTTATGTGTTAGGGTCCTTTTCTAGTGGCCATTCGGGGTAAGCGCTGATGCTCTTTGTGAGAGAAGAGGTTCTTATGGTATGTGAGTCGTATGGGTGGCAATCCCCAGCATAAGCTCGCTGGATGTCTGGTCCTTGTGTGGCCAGAAACCCTGTCCTTGTGTGACAGGAAGCCCTTAACCTCGTGTGGCAGGAAGTTCTTGTCCTTGTGTGGCTTGGGATGACTGGTCCTTGTGTTACAGGAAGCCCTTGTCCTTGTGTGGCAAGATGAATAGGCTTACTGAATAACTTGTGTGTTAACCATTTATCTTTTGTGCAGTAAGCCTTGGATAACACAGGTGGAAGGGGATGGCCTTTCTTCTTCATTGCCGAGAGCAATCTAATGAGTTCTACCTGCTTGTGTACTTTTGAGTTTTTGGAAGTATTTGTAGTCCCCCCTCAGCCTTAGATTCGGCCCTACCCTTTTTAACTGAATTCTTGAAATGCATGATCCCCTTTAGTTGCTAGGAATGATCTAATGTTGTTTGGGGAGATTTGTGTTTATGGTTTCTGCAAATCTTATGATGTTGTGACCCTACTGAGAATCTTGTAATCTCATTTTGTTGTTTCCACCATTTTTCAGGCTTAGGTACATTCACTGTTCGTTGTACCAGTGTGTGAGATCAAGGCAGCACGACAGGGCGATATTGCATCACCTTTGCATTCCTATTTCCTTGGTTGCTTGCGCATACTATATGATCATAGATTGGACTACTTTTCTGGTTTTTTCCCAAGATCCCTCTTTTGCTTGTTTTATTTTGGAACATGTTGGAGGATTTCTTGCTGGTTATTTGGATTTTGCTGATGTTTTATTCACTCCGTATGATACCAGAATGATTGCCCAATCTCATGCTCTATTTGTTATTAAACATGTAGAACGAGTAAGCTAAAAGTAAAAAAAAAATTAATGGTAAGCCTGGTGGGATTCAAATAGGTTCTAAGTGTCTTTGGGCTTGTTTGGATTTCACGGCGATAATAGCCTTAATCGGAGCAAATTTTGATAGGTAGGAAATAGGGTCATTACAGAACCTATTGAGATTCTTGTAATCTCATCCTGTTGTATTCACCATTTTTCAGGCTTAGGTATATTCACTGTCCGTGGTACTAGTGTATGAGATTAAGGTTGCACGGTGGGGCGATATCGCATCACATTTGCATACCTGTTCCTTGATTACCTGCGCATATAACATGAATTATGATTGGACTAATTTCTGGTTTTTCAAGATTCCTCCTTTACTTGTTGTGTCCGAATTATGTTGGGGGTTAACTTGCTGGATATTTGGATCCCTATGGGACTTGTGTGTTGTGGATTCATTGATTTTATTTAAAGACTTTCGCTGATATTTCATTCACTCCGTATGATACCAGAATACTTGTCCAATATCATGCTCCAATTGTTGATAAAATAAAGAATGTACATGCTAAAAATCGAGAATTTGATGAGTAAGCCTTGTGGAATTCAAATAGGTCCTGGTTCTTGAGCTTGTTTGGGTTTCACGGCTGTAAGGGCCCTAATTAGAGCAATTAATAATAGGTTAGGAGTTAGGGTCATTATATCATTACTCTTTGATTTGTTCCTTATTGGTTAAATCTTACATTGGGAGATAAAATTGCTAAAATTAAGGAAGGATAATTTTAGAATTTAATTCTGATAATTATCTTACCTTATCTAGCCTATAAAATAGAGAAATTAATCCCATAAACATCCTTTATAAAATGTAGCCGGCCACACTTGCCCACACACATTAAAAACACACTATTTTCGTCAAACATCAAACCCTACACCATATTGCTGCCGAAATTTCCTTGACATTCAAACTAGCATAACTCTCTCATACTTTGTTGGATTTCTGCAAATATTAGCTTGTTGAAAACCTCTTTCCATCCTCTATCTATCTATTGTAAAGTGATCATCAGAAGTTTAGTTTTCCTCTGTCAAAATTCAAGTCGTAATTCATCAGTTTTGGGGTCGAAATTGTGTGATTTTTCCTTCAATTGATTTATGTTGTTGCTCCTCTTGTTCATATGATTGTTTGCCATCCATTCATGTCATAAAATCATGAATTCATCCTTTGAATCTTTCCTATAAATTAAATCGGTATGTCCTACCCTTTTTCCCTATTGTTGCAGATTTTGATCAATGGACTAACCTGTTGGTTTCTGATCTTGTTTCTTTTGATTTTATGTGTTATTAACACCTAATATTTCTTTGTTAATATGAAATTGCAACCCTAAGACTTGTATACATGAAATCGCAAATCGCCCTACTATCTTATTCTTAGTGCCAAAACTTGTATAATGATTGGGATGGTAATTCAGGTTGATTTTTGTTAAATTCTTGGCTATCACTTCACACATCCAAGGGGGAGGCACCTGTGGCATCTGATCATTGGTTTCTGGTAGGTTTGGTGAGTGGAATTGGTAAAGAAATGGGATATTCACTTGATTATTGAGAATGCATGCTTAGTTTGGTCTTGTCTTTGCCTTATGATGTTATAGGTGATTCGGATACCTTGAATAAAGACAAAGGAATAACTTCTTGTTCAGCGACAAGAGAGGTAGGATCCATGCCTCATCGGTTTCTCCAGAGAACCTTGTTATTGGTTGTTATTTTCGATGCATGCTTTTATGATATTGTATGCATGAGTTGCGGATTGATTTGAGGCTTATCTAGGCTATACCGAATCCCTTAAGATAGGTTATGAGTGCCTAGCTTGCATGTGTTCTGTGTACTGAACATGCTGATTGTGTTCTGACATGCATGAGGATACCCTATTGTGGTATTTTTCCTTGTACATACTTGTGTGTGCTTGTATGTGTTTATGTGTCAGGATCCTTGTCCAATGGTCATTAAGGGTAAGCACTGATGCTCCTAGGGAGAGGAGAGGTTCTTACTAGTATGAGAGTTGTATGGGTGGCAATCCCCAGCATGTGCATGCTGGATGCCTAGTCCTTGTGTGGCAAGATACTCTTATCCTTCTGTTGTTTGGATGCCCTTATGCTTGTGTGGTTTGGATGCCTTTGTCCTTGTGTGGCATGGATGTGAGATCCCGATCCTTCGTAGTGTAGATATCCGGAAAGTCCAGGAGTCGATGCAGCTGAAATGATTATTTTGCTCCTGAAGAAATGGATGCGTGATGGTCTAAAATGGTTGCTGCCAGATATTTCCTATTTTAATTCTGGTATTTTTATATTAATTATCCTTAATTTTATCCCTTATTATCTAAGGTATTAGATAATTCTCCTTTTTAAATAGAATATCTCTTTTAATAGAATTATACTTTTAGATAGAATTATTCTTCTAATAGAATTATTCTTTAATTATCTTTTTAAGCTTAAAAGTAGGGAATTTTCTCTTAGCTAAACCTTCTTAGACACCTATAAAAGAGTGGCCAGCCTATCCCACCTGATCTTATTGAAAAGGCAAAGGATTGCATCTGATTTAGACACGTGAGAGGTAGGATCTATGCCTCATCGTTTCCTTTATTCATCATAGTTACACATTTTTTTATTCATATTCATATTAATATTTATCCCAAGGTAGTTCATATTCATGATGAACTATGAGACTAGCTATAGCTCTTCTCTTGCGCGCTTCCCTGCTTTAGCTCACCACTCCACTCATGCTTCTTCTCTTTGTTAAAGATGGAGAACCCTTTTCGAAGAAGAATTTTCAAGGAATGTATGAGGCAACCAAGGGGAGTCATATTCAGACTGCGGAACTGCCTTCTTTCTTTGATCTGGAGCTGCTTCTTTTGTAGCTTGAATTTCGGTCGGCTTGTGATGAGGACTACTCTCCTGAGGCCTCGTAGTAAGGATTCGAGTCATACTCTTCAACCGTCATTGCGGTGAGATCGATTGGTGGCGTGTGTGATCCTTTTCGCACGCCGTATCACACTGCTGCCAATGTGACCTTGGTAGGAGATGAAAATCCTATATTGTCTAGTGAAACTTCATGGATTCACGGCTCACTGCGTAGAGGCACCTGCTTTACTTAAAGACTGCTTAGCAGTACGATATACGATACAATACGATATCCGAACAGAACAGTGCTTGTGTCAGGAAATGAGCCAAACAAACCTCGCGCTCACAGCAGGACCCTCAAGAAAACCATAAATAGGGAACGAACGGAATACTTGTAGTGAGTAGAGGGAAGCAACTGACATAGAAAAAGAGGAATAGAATGCAAACTTCGAGTAGCACTAGTAGACAAATGCCACAGAAGGAACAGAATAGGCATCGAGCAGAGAAGAGGCCGCAAGCACATTCATTGATGCATCGAATGCTAGTGTTTTCGCCTTCGGTTAGAGAATCCTCTGTCGGGCAGTTTTCTCTTTTTGAAAAAGTTCAATTACCCTCCTTCCTTCATCTCAGATGCACAGTGAATCACGGAGCGAGCGGAATAAGCGAGCGGAAGACTTGGAGCGAGCATAAGGAGCGAGAGGGAGCGAAGACCTTTGATATTAATATTCCCGGTTTCTGACCCTTATCGAGCAGGAAATAGGAATTGAATCTTTCAAAGAGCTGTTAGCAGGGCTTGTTCACGAGTAGGCTGCACATGAACTAGAAGAAGCCACAGACAGAACAGAATCGCTTGGGAAAGAAGGACTCTTTTTTACCGGTCCGGGAGAAAGAAGGCTACTCAAAGCTTCACAGATGACCAGTCCAACGGCATAAGTTGAAAAGATCATTCCCTTGAAAGAAAGGGCTACTAGCCTAACTCTTTAGAAGTGGTCTTCCACGACCAACGTCCCCGATTCGAATAGGTAGCTTCAAGTTTTTTTAGCGTAATGGCCAAATTGAGAAACAGTCTTGGGAGACTGAGGAATCTATGTGTGCAAAATTTCCTTACCTGTTTAATTAGGTACTTATGTTAAAATTTTGAGGACGAAATTTCTATAAGGAGGGTAGGATGTGAGACCCCGAATTTTGAGTCCTAGAAGTCCAGAAGCCAGTGCAGGTGAAAAGATGATTTTGCCCTTAAAGGAAAGCATGTGTGATGGCCGAAATTGGTAAGATTGTATAGTAGTTAATTCTTTTTAAAATTCTCTTTAATCTAAGTCCTTATAGTTAGATAATTTCCTTACAGAATAAAATCTCTAAAGATAGGGGAAGATAATTAAACAATTTAATTATCTGGTAATTATTTTATTTTAATAAAATGATTATAGGTAGTAATCATAATTCTATACTCATTCATTATAAATAGGAAGACAACCTCACAAAAATCATTCAGAGAAAACATACAAAATTCGTATAAGCCTAAAACCCTACACCTCCCTATAGCCGCCAAATATTGCTGAAACTTTAAACTAGCATAATTCTCTTATCGTTCATCGGATCCCTGCCAATAATAGCTTGTTGGAAAGCTATCTTCATTCTCTTTCTAACCATCTTTGTTTTTTCATCAGGAGATTAGTATTGTTTTCTGTAAAGATAAGTTGAAAATTGGCGGCGGAATTAGGTTTTCGCCAAATCTTTTTGAACTTCAATGTAGCATAACTCTCTCATCGTTTGTCGGATCCCTGAAAATAATAGCTTGTTGGAAAGATTTTTTCATCCTCTTTCCAAAAATATATTTTTGTTGTTTGGATGTAAATATTTCCTTGTCTAAGATTAAGTTGAAAATCGGCGACGGAATTAGGTTTTTAGATTTCTACAGTTTTTATCTTCGATTGATTTCTGTTGTTGTTTCGCATGTTCTTATGATTGCTTAGCATCTATTAATGATGTATAATCATGAATTTACTTCTTTTAAACTTCTCTATGCTTAAAGTTGAAATTTTCCTGTGCTATAGTTTTAGTGACGAAGTTTGCATAGTTAATTGGAGTGGAAATTCAGGTTGAATCTTGTTAAGTTTCTGGCTATCGCATCACACATCCAAGGGGGAGGCACCTGCAGCATCTGATCACTGGTTTCTGATAGTTTTGGTGAGTGGAATTGGTAAGGAAATAGGGTATTCAATTGATTATTGAATATGCATGCTTAGATTGTTTTCGTCTTTGCATGGTGATAATATAGGTGGTTCAGAATTACCTAATAAAGCCAAAGGCGTAGCTTCTTGTTTAGAGACAAGAGAGGTAGGATCTACGCCTCATCGGTTTCTCCAAAGACCTCTGTTATTTTCTTGATATTTTTGATACCTGCCCTTGTTGTATTACATGCGAATTGATTATAAGGTAAGAGTATGAATTTCGGTTTGAGATGTGAATCTCATAGGCTATATCCAACCCCTGAGTTAGGTTTTGAATGATTGAGTTGCATATGTTATGTGAATTGAATATGCTGATTGTGTTATGACATGATTGAGGATACCCTGCTATAGTATTATGTTTGTACTTGCCTGTGTGTGCTTGTACGTGTTTGTGTGTCAGGATCCTTTTCTGGTGGCCATTCGGGGTAAACGCTGATGCTCCTAGGGAGAGGAGAGGTTCTTACTGGTATGGGAGTTGTATGGGTGGCGAAACCCCAGCAAGAGCTCGCTGGATGTCTGGTCCTTGTGTGGCCGGAACCCTGTCCTTGTGTAGTAGGAAACCCTTATCCTTGTGTGGTTTGGGATGCCCAAGTCTGTGTCTGGCTTGGGATGACTTGTTCGTGCGTGACAAGACGACTTACTAGGCTTACTGCTTAGCTTGTGAGTTAACCATCTATCCTTTGTGCAGTAAGCCTTGGACAACACAGGTGGACGGGGATGGCCTTTCTTCTTCATTACCGAGAGCAATCTGATGAGTTCCACCTACCTGTGTACTTCTGATACTTTCGGAAGTGTTTGTAGTCCTCCCTCAACCATAGATTCGGCCCTAACCCCTTTCTGATTGATTCTTGAAATGCGTGATCCCCTTTAGATGTCTAGGAATGATCTAATGCGAATTGGGAGATTTGTGTTTAGAGTTTCTGCAGATATTATGATGCTGCGACCCTACTGAGATTCTTGTAATCTCATACCGTTGTTTTTACTATTTTTCAGGCTTAGGTACATCAACTGCCCATGGTACCAGTGTGTGAGATCAAGGCTGCACGGCGGAGCGATATCGCATCACATTTGCATACTTGATCCTTGTTTATTTGCGCATATAACATGAATTTGGGCTAATTTCTGGTTTATTTTCAGAACTTTCCTTTTCTTGCTATTTCTGAAATATATTTGGAGGATTTCTTGCTGGTTGTTTAGATCTCTATGGGACTTGTGTGTTATAAACCCAATGATTTAATCTAAAGACTTCCGCTGATGTTTTATTCACTCCGTATGTTACCAGAATAATTGTCCAATATCATGCTCCAATCGTTGTTAAAAAAAAATTAGTAATAAACATACTAAAAATCGAAAGTTAATGGTAAGCCTGGTGAGATTCAGATAGTTCTGAGATGTCATTTGGGCTATTTGGGTTTCACGGCGGTGATGAACTTAACCGGAGTAAATAGTAATGGTTAGGAATTGGGGTCGTCACACAAGGACAGGGCTTCTGACCACACAAGGACTAGTCATCCCAAGCCAAACAAGGACAGGGCTTTTGGCCACACAAGAACTAGATATCCAGCGATTTCATGCTGGGGATTGCCACCCATACGACTCCTATACCAGTAAGAATCTCTCCTTTCACAAGAAGCATTAGCGCTTACCCCAAATGGCCACCCGAAAAGGATCCTGACACACAACACGTACCAGTACACACAAGCAAGTACAAAACATAATACCACCACAGGGTATCCTTAATCATGTCAGAACACAATCAACATGTTCAATACACACAACACATGCAAACTAGGAACCCATATCCTATCTTGGTCCACAATTCAAGCATTCCTACTACAACATATGCGCATACAACATTACATGTAAAGGCACTGAAATTAACAAGCAAACAACAATGATCTCTGGAGATACTGATGAGGCTTAGATAGTACCTCTCTTGTCTCTGAACAAGAAGCTATTCCTTTTCCTTTATTTAATAATTCCGAACCACCTATAGTATCACCAGGAAAAGACAAAACTAAACTAAACATGCATACTCAATAACCAATTGAATACCCTATTTCCTTACCAATTTCACTCACCAAACCTATCAGAAACCAGTGATCAGATGCCGCAGGTACCTCTTCCTTAGATGTGTGATGTGATAGCCAAGAACTTAACAAGAAACAACCTGAATTACCATCCCTTATTATCATACAATTTTCGGCACTAAGAATAGAGCAATAGGGCAAGTTGCAATTTCATGTTAACAAGTTGTAGGATCAGAAACAACATTTGCCTTTCCAGGATGATATTCGATGATCAAATTGTAGTCTTTAATCAGCTCCACCCATCTTCATTGTCTCATATTCAATTTTTTTTACGTGAGGAGGTACTTCAGGCTTTTGTAGTCAGTGAAGATTTGGCACGTCTCACCATATATGTAATGTTGCCATATTTTCAACGCAAACACCATGGCTGTAAGCTCCAAATCATGCGTAGGGTAGTTGCTTTCATGCGGTCGTAACTGTCGGGAAGCATAAGCAACGACTTTCCCGTCTTGCATCAATACGCATCCAAGTCCGGATTTCAACGCATCACTGTAAACCACATACTCCTTTTCGCAAATTGGTAAGGTAAGGATAGGTGCAGAAACTAACCGATTTTTCAGTTCTTTGAAACTTCGCTGGCATTTCTCATTCCACACGAACGGCTTACCCTTGCTCATCAATTTTGTCAATGGTTCGGCAAGCGATGAAAAATTCTCCATAAAGCGACGGTAGTATCCTACTAAGCCTAGGAAACTACGAACTTTGAACATAGTTCGGGGGAGTTCCCAAGCAACTATGGCTTCAATCTTCTTCGGATCAACTAACACACCTTGCGGAAACAATATGACCAAGGAAACCAACTTCGCGTAACCAGAATTCGCATTTGGAGTACTTTGCAAACAACTGTCGATCCTTTAAAACACTTAGCACAATCCGAAAATGCTTAGCATATTCCTCTGTTGATTTTGAATAAATCTGAATGTCGTCGATGAAGACTATCACAAATTTAACCAAGAACTCGTGGAACACACGATTCATCAGGTCCATGAACACAGCTGGTGCATTGGTCAAACCGAATGGCATAACCAGAAATTCGTAGTGGTCGTATCGCAATCTGAACACGGTCTTCTGAATATCAGCATCACGAACGCGCAATTGATGGTATCCAGATCTGAGGTCGATCTTGGAGAAAATGACTGCACTGTGGAGTTGGTCGAACAAATCATCGATGCGTGGTAAAGGGTACTTGTTCTTCACGGTCACACGATTCATCTGTCGATAGTTTGATGCATAATCGTAACAAGCCATCTTTCTTTTTTACAAACAAAACAGGTGCTCCCCAAGGTGACACACTAGGTTGGATGAAAACTCGATCCAACAAATCTTCCAATTGTGCTTTTAGTTCCTTCATTTCCGTAGGATCCATACGATACGGGCTTGATATTTCGCCAGACAGTCCATGCCTAAGATTACATCCAACTCTCGGTTGTCCAATGGAACCAGATCGACTTCAAGTACATTCGGACCATATGTACAGCACAGCCAATGTAGACTAGATCACAAATTAGTTGCTCTCCCAAAGGAGTCAAAGCCACAATAGGAGGAGTCAAGGGAGATAGAGGCCGATCCATGTTAAGTGCTATCCTTGGACTTACAAATGGCCTATTTTCTCCAGGATCTAATAATATTTTAGCATTTTGAGAAAGAACTGATATAGTACCTATCACCACATCAGGACTAGCCTCGGCATCAGTTAGGGTGAATAGCCTTATTGGTTTTGGTTGCGCCTCTCTTGTGGATCTGTTGGGTGGTCCTCTAGGTGTGCGTGATGGAGGTTTGGTAGGGTTAGCATACCCACCTCGGCCCGCACTAGGAGCATCAGTGATACATTTCAGCTTCTGGCATTCCTGCTGAATGTGTCCCATTTCGCCACAATTGTAACATCGACGTTGCTGAGAATTCCACGTAGATCCATTGGGATTTGAACCAAAAAAGTTCTTCTTATTGTTACTTCCATTTCCATTAATTTTCTGAGTATAGAACCATAAAGGATAGGGTCCTGTACGCCAATTAAATTTTGAATCTCGCCTGAAGGATCTGCCACTAGTGGCTGCGGATAGCTTATTGGTTTGCACGATCTTTTCGGCTTTAGTCGCGACAACAACTAGTTCTTACGAATTCTGTAGCGGTGTCGTACCAACGATGGTTTTGAGTTTGGTACTCAGCCCATCCTGAAATCGTCTCGCAAGCAGGTATGGTGAGCGATCCTCTTCAGGTGCAAATTGGGACAATTCCCTTAATGCCTTTTTATATTCCAGCACCGAACGGGTGCCCTATTCAAGCTTGTAGAAAGCTTGTTGCTGCTTGCTTTTATGGAATCTCGTATAGAATCTTTTGCCGAATTCATACCAAAATTCCTCCCATGTAGGCAGACGATCGCCAAATCGCAAGCTCACAGCTGTCCACCATGCGAGGGCTTCTCCCTTAATTAGGAAAGTGGCAATGGCCACCTTGTCATAATCCGAGATACATAAGAACAAGGACCCTCGGCATAAGGTGTCGATCCATTCACGAGTGGTAGCGGCTCCAGCTGAACCATTGAAATCTTTACATCCCAATTGTCGAGCTTCCTTCAATAATTTTGTAATCACAACGAGAAGTCTCTCAGCTTCCTTACGATGCATCGGCTGTACAGGTTCAAGTGGAGGAATAGGTTCATCCATGAGCGTGGATTCAGGAGCATTCTGAAATTGTGCCTCCATACGCTGCTGATTTGTAGCTATTCCTTGCAATACGTTTAGGATTTGTGCCATCACATGATCGATGGCTGGTGCAGCTGGTGCCTCAAGTTGGTTTTTGGGCTCAGCTTGCCTCCCTCCTTCTCAGTTTGTGCATTCAGCTCCCTCTTCCTCAACAGGTTGTTGTTCGCCCTGAACCTCATACCTACCCCGTCGATCCCTTGTAGCATTCAACCTTGCCATACTATACAAACATATGATTGTTACTTAACACATAACTAAATACGATACTAGGAGAAGAAGTGGTACCTGGTGGAGAGGCATGCACTGGACGATATGCATATGCTGGAAAACAAAGTACACTTGCACACAAATAGTCACATGTTTCATAAATCATATGTACACATGTGATGCACACTCAGCAATTATACCAGCACTCCCATAAGCATTCGGCAATAATACTATCATACAAACCATTCTTGGAAATCATTGCAACAAACTCTAAAGATAATGATAAGAAGTCACTAGGGACATTCGACGTTATGGCAAAAACACACATTCAACAATGATAAGAAATACATTAAGATTTATCAGAACACATCAAGGCATACTAGGCATAAGAACATTCATAAACACACAACAAATCAGATTATCATTCTCATTATTTAAATCTTACAAATCAATCCATTTTTAGCATTAGTTTACTTTTGGTATTAGCCCCTAAGTGAGTGAGTGTGTGCGCATGTTCTTACCTACAAACACAAAATCAACAAACAAGTTAGCATATAACCAATTACATTCTTTAAACCATGCTCCGCTACCAAACCTGTAACGACCCCAAATCCTAACCTATTATTAATTGCTTTGATTAGGTCCATTACCGCCGTGAAACACAGACAAGTACAAGAACCAAGAAATATCTGAATTCCACAAGGCTTACTTATCAAATTCTCGATTTTTAGCATGTACATTCGTTATGTTCATTAGTTGCTGGAGCATGATATTGGACATGTATTCTGGTATCATATGGAGTGAATAAAATATCAGCGGAAGTCTTTAAATAAAATCAATAAATCCACAACTCACAAGTCTCATAAGGATCCAAACATCCAATAAGTTAATTCCCAAAATAAAACAGAAACAAGTAAAGGAGGAACCTTGAAAACCAAAAAAATATTCCAATCACAATTCATGTTATATGCGCAAGCAATCAAGAAACAGGTATGCTGATGTAATGCGTTATCGCCCTGCCGTACAACCTTAATCTCACACGCTGGTACCACGATATGCGTATGCTTCTAAAATTGAGAACACAATATCATGCAAATCACACAATCTACTAAATCATGCTCCACTACCACACTTGTAAGGACCCAAACCCAACCAATTAGGACCCTTAACCGCTATGAAACCTAAATAAGCCCTCGCAAGGTCCTATTTGAATCCCACGAAGTTCAAGTCACCTAATTATCAATTTTATTGGTTGATTCATATGCTATTTAAAGGTTGGAGCATGCTTATATATTATTGAATTTCTAGCTTATACGGAGTGAAAGAAAACATCAGCGGAAAACTTATATTAACACTGAAAACAAATGGAAACATAACACACAAGTCACATAGGAATTGCAAAACATCAACCAATAGTATCATGCATATTTCGGAAGTAACAAGAAAGAGGAAGAGGGATTGATAAGCCAGAATGCAAATCCACACAAGTTAAAAAAAAATGGCATTTGCAGTCAATAGGAAAGGGCTGCAAATGAAGTGCAAATTTGTCCAGCCCTGCAGCCTTGATCTCACACCTTTGGTACTAAGAACAAAGCACATGCCTAAGCCTGCAAAAAGAGGAGAAAAGAAGGGATGAGATTTCAAGAATCTCAATAGGGTCATAGAATTATAAATCCTAGAGATTCACAATCAAACATCTCCCAATAACTAAAAGATCAACACTTAAAACCAGTTAAGATATCTAATTAAAACTACAAGCATCAAACACACAAAATAAGGGTCAAAATCATCACAAGCACACATAATATAAGGGTAGGCTAAAATTGTTAGAAAACAAGGGGAAAGACTGAAAACATTTCTTATTCAGAAGCACAGAGGTAGCCTATAACAAAATTTGATTTTCAAAACCAAGGCTTGTCCCCATCTACCTATATTGTCCAAGGTTATACTGCAAAAAGGGTAAAACAGTTAGACAATCAATATTATAGCAAGCCTTTCAGTTGTCTCCGACATCCAGACTTCAACTAGTCTAGGAGCACTCTTGCAGCTGCACATACAAGTCATCCTGCCATACAAAAATGGGGCATCCTAACAACCAAACTCGAACTGGCCTATAGAGCATGTGAGACTCCGAATTTTGAGTCCTAGAAGTCCAGAAGCCAGTATAGGTAAAAAGACCATTTTGACCCTAAAAAAATGGATGTGTGATGGCCGAAATCGGTTGAATCTTGTTAAGTTCTTGGCTATCACATTACACATCCAAGGAGGAGGCACCTGCTACATCTGATCTCTGGTTTCTGATAGGTTTGGTGAGTGGAATCGGTAAGGAAATAGGTTATTTACTTGGTTATTGAGTATGCATGCTTAGTTTGGTTTTGTCTTTGCCTTGTATTGTTATATGTGGTTCGAAACTATTAAATATAGACAAAGGAATAGCTTCTTGTTCAGAGATAAGAGAGGTAGGAATTAGGCCTCATTGATTTCTCCAGAGATCCTTGTTGTTTGTTTGTTGTTTTCGATGCACACCCTTGCTATTATTGCATGCGAATTGATTGTATGGTGTATATATTATTGTGGATTGAGATATGATTACTTAGGCTATACCAAACCCTTGAGATGGGTTATATGTGCCTAATTTGCATGTGTTGTGTGTATTGAACATGCTGATGTGTTTTGTGTTCTATGATTTAGGATACCTTGTTATGGTATTGTGTTTTGTGCTTGCCTGTGTGTGCACAAACATGTTTGTGTGTCAGGATCCTTTTTCGGTGGCCATTCGGGTTAAGTGCTGATGCTTCTTGGGAGAGAGGAGGCTCTTATTGGTATGGGAGTTGTATTGATGGCAATCCCCAGCTTGCACGCGCTAGATGCCTTGTCCTGTGTGTTGGCTAAATGCTTAGTCCTTTGTGCTGGCTAGATGCCTTGTCCTGTGTGTTGGCAAGATGCCTTAATCTTGTGTGCTGGTTAGGATGCCTAGTCCTATGAGCTGGCTAGATGCTTTGTCCTGTGTGTTGGCAAGATGAATAGGCTTGTTGATTAGTTTGTGTGCTAACCTTTTATCCTTTGTGCAGCAAAGCCTTGGACAACACAGGTGGAAGGGGATGACCTTTCCTTTTCCTATTGCCTAGAGTAACCTGATGTGTTTTCCTGCCTGTGTACTTCTGATTTTCGAAAGTGTTTGTAGTCCAGCTTCAGCCTTAGTTTTGGCCCTAACCGTTTTGGTTGATTCTTGAATTATGTGATACCCTTAGATGAGTATGGATGATCTGATGTTGTTTGGGAGATGTTTGTAGATCTTATGATGCTATGACCCTACTGTAATTCTTGTAATCTCATCCTGTTGTGATGCTATGATTGGGAATCCCTAGAACTTATGATGCTGTGATCCAACTGAGATTCTTGTAATCTCATCCCTTATTTTCTTCCTCTTTGCAAGCTTATGTGTGTGCTTTGTTGCTAGTACCAAATATGTGAGATCAAGGCTGTACGGCTAGACAAATTCGCACTTCATTTGCCCAACTTTCCTATTGAATGCGCATACCTTGTCTTTGAACTTGTGTGGATTTTCATTTTGGTTTTTCAATCCCTCTTTCCTTTTCTTGTTGCTTCCGAAATATACATGATATTATTAGTTGATGTTTTGAGATTCCTATGGGACTTGTGTGTTATGTTTCCACTTGTTTTCAGTGCTAATATAAGTCTTCTGCTGATGTTTTCTTTCACTTTATATAAGCCAGAAATTCATTAATGTATAAACATGCTCCAACCTTTAAATAACATATGAATCAATCAATAAAATTTACAATTAGGTGACTTGAGTCTTGTGGGATTTATATAGGACCTTATGAGAGCTTATTTGGGTTTCAAATAGGTTTGGGTATCCTTACAAAGACTCTTAGTAGGGTCACAACATCATAAAATCTGCAGAAATCTTATACAAACCTCTCCCAATTAACATCAGATCATCCTTTACAACTAAAGGATATCACGCAAGCATTCAAACATCCAAAGGTATAGGGCCGAAATTAAGGCTGAGGGTTGACTACAAACACTTCCGAAATCAAAAGTACACAAGCAGGAAAAACTCATCAATCATCTCGGCAATAGGAAAAGGACATTCCTTTCCACCTGTATTGACCAAGGCTTCATTGCATAAAGGTTAAAAGGTTAGCACACAAGTTAATCAACAAGCTTATTCGTGTTGCCAGCACACAGGAAAAAGCATCTAGCCAGCATATAAGACTAGGCATCCTAACCAGCACACATGATTAGGGCATCCAAACCACACAAGGATAAGGGCATCTGGCTAACACACAGGACAAGGCATCTAGCCAGCACACAGGACTAGGCATCCAGCGTACACAAGCTGCGGATTGCCAGCCATATGACTTCCATACCAGTAAGAACCTCTCCTCCCCCAAGGAGCATCAACGCTTACCCCGAATGGTCACCGGAAAAGGATCCAGACACACAAACACATACAAGCATACACAAGCAAGTACAAGGCACAATAACACAATAAGGTATCCTCAATCATGTCATAACACAATCAACATGTTCAATGCACACAACATATGCAAATTAGGCACTCATAACCTATCTCAAGGGTTCATTATAGCCTAAGTAAACCTCTAATCAATCCGCAACTCATACATACACTATGTGAAGACCCGTTCCCGGTAATCGGGAGCCTCACCGCCGTGCAGCTCCGATTGTCCCAACTGGTGGACCAAGCGGAACTACACAAGGCTTATCCGAAAAACACAACATCTGAATTTGTAGAAATACTCAACATTTAAATTTTTTGTTTAAAACATGGCATGCATCAATTGGTACTCAGCACAATTTGCAAACAACGGAGTAGCAAACACCTGCAGCGGAAATATCAGATCACATACAATGGGCCATACGGCCTCAAACATACAACACCGTGAGTCCACACTCACAGGTTCCCAGAAATTCACAACAACACTACTTTGTATATATCAAAACATCAAAATATGCAAGCATGTGTTGTACACATATGCACCAGCAAACGATACAAGTATTTCAATATACAAGAAGATGTGAAAGATGCTGAGTCCAAAACGTGCATGTGCATTTGTCCAGCCCTACGACCAATACCGGGATAGTAACCTCAAAGTTGAACAGCTAGCTCTCACACCTTAGTCCTGAAACAAAAAGGGAGGGGGTGAGATCAAAGACCTCAGTGGAAGTTACCGCGTCATAAGCATAAACGGTGGAATGGAGACAAAACCAAAGCATAGTATCAAACATTTATTCAAACCAGTACAATCCATACTCTTCAATGTAGCCATCATACGTGCACACACCAAAATGCAAAAGGAAGTAAAAATAGTTTTGATACTTGGCTACTATGCCCAACATAATGGGGTGGACACAAACCACTTCCACGTAACCCCCGCTAAAGGGCTACATAAAAGCCTACTGATGGTTTTCAATTGTCCCATATATCTATAAACAAAACCCCACCATCAGTATTGTCCCAAAATTGAATGGAGAAAACAGAATCTGTCACATTCAATTTTGCACACGTATATAACGTCGTAAGATATATATGAAGCATGTATCAGGCCTTTCCCTTCATAGTGCACACAGCACTCAATCACATAGCCACCCATACCTCTCCAAGGTAAGCAACTGTCCTCTCTATAGGACTCCATATACTTACCTAACTTGATCAAGCATTAACCGTCAACTCCAATCGGTACAGTGACCAAAAACGAATTTATCCAGTATGGGTCATTAAAACTAAAAATTCATAAGATATTCCATGCATGCATTTAAACATTGCCATCTTAGAATCAGGTGCCAAACATCTCAAAATAATATTCAAAGTATTCAGCCACAATAGAAAAAATGTCTAAGAAGCCGAAAAATCATATTGTATGGAAGGTTGCAAATCCCGTATGAAATTTCATGTACACCAAACAAATCAGCATGTTTCAGCTTTTGAATATCCAGCATTCAAACTTGGCCAGAAAATTATCATTTGAACACAATTGTTAAACACATTTCAAGTCATGCCTCCATTCAAACCAAAACATTAGATCATATATGAATTCTGAAAACAAAACGTTACGCGTATGCAAATGAAACATAAACTCCCACCTCTCGTTGCGTCGATGGTTCGCCAACGATATCCTTTCCTCTACTGATCGATCCAGTACCTCCTAAACAAGCACAAACCATACAGCCATACTAAGAAGCATAACCAATCCAGGAATCAAAAATGCAAAATAATTGAAAGCAATCCTATGGACCCTCTCACACTGCACACACATCTACATTCCCCTATCCAATCTAAACACTCCAATCATATCCAATCTAAACAACCAATTCATATCCAATCTAAACAACCAATTCATATCCAATCTAAACAACAAAATCACAGTACTTCAGATACCCTCATTTGACCACAACCACTCAATTAACATACACCAACATGATCAAGAACATGAAGAAACAACCCCCTGATACTGTTCATCCGAAATTCATACAAGAATCAGAGGTTGTTTCCATGCATTTCCATCCATCAAAAATACTCAATCACATCACTAGCAACCTGAATAAACCAACCAATCCAAAAGAAAACCAAAGATTAAGCACTTACCAACAACTCTGGAATTTTCGTCCAGAATGAAGAACACCTCAAAATCAGGCCTTAGACATCAAATTAACAGTGGAAAAGTGCAGAAAATTGAAGGGAAAGTGTTTTGGGACAATCCCCCACAAGTTTTTGGGATTAATTTGAGCAAGGGTTGGATTTTGGTAGGTTGGAAGGGTGAAGGAAGGAGAAAAACGAGTTAGGGTTGGAATGTTCTGGTTATTTTTGAAAGAGAAGTATTTAAAGGATGAAATGTGGGCTTGGGCTGATGGGTTTCAGGCCCAAGGGCTGATGGGCTTCAGGCCCAAAAATTCAACAAGGCTGGACCGTGCCATCGGCGGCCCGTTTCACATAAACGAGCCCAAACGGCTCGTGGTCGCTAAAAACGGACCAAAAGCAACCTGGTTTGTTTTCCACTGACTCAACCTCGATCGTCTAACCTATCTTACTCACACTCATACGTAAACACTCTCAGATTCACTATGGGTTCCTTAAAGGCTTCCTACGGCTGTGTTCACAAACCAACAGTTTAGCATCGGCACACAGCCGATGTCACTAACGCTACCGTTGGCGCTGCAACTGACCGGCACCACAATAGACGGGATCTCACATCCTCCCATCCTTATAGAAATTTCGTCCGCGAAATTTACTTACCAAGGTCATTGAATAACTGTGGATACTGCCGCCTCATCATCTGCTCGGTTTCCCATGTTCGTTCCTCCATGACATCGCTACGCCACAACACGGATACCATTGGCACTGTGCGATTCCGTAGCTGTTTTACCGCTCTGTCCACAATGGCAACAGGCTTCGTCTTGTATGACAAATCGTTAGCAATTTCGATTGGTGGTGACGTCAGTACATGGGATGGATCTGGCATGTACTTCCGTAGCATAGATACATGGAAGACATTGTGGATCTTCGCCAACTCCGGTGGCAAATCCAACCGGTATGCCACTGGTCCAACTCTAGCTGTAATGCTGTAAGGGCCAATGAACCTTGGTGCCAACTTGCCTCGCTGTTGAAACCGAAGAACTCCTTTCCACGGTGCCACTTTTAAAAAGACTTTGTCTCCAACAGCAAATTCTAAGTGTCGCCGGCGATTATCAGCGTAATTTTTCTGTCTATCTTGCGCTGTTTTCAGCCTTTGTCGAATCAGTAACAACAACTTTGTCGCTTGTTCAACTAATTCTGGACTATCCAGTTTCCGTTCTCCGATTTCGTTCCAACACAAAGGTGTCCGACACCGTCGACCATACAATGCCTCATATGGTGCCATGCCAATAGACACTTGAAAACTGTTATTATAGGCGAACTCAGCTAACGGTAGGCATCGATCCCATGCCTTTTCCCTATCCAACACACATGCTCGAAGCATGTCTTCCAAGGTCTGAATCGTTCTCTCAGACTGCCCATCTGTCTGTGGGTGGAATGCGGTGCTGAAATTTAGTCGTGTGTCTAAAGCACTATGAAATTTCCCCCAAAATCTGGACGTGAATCTCGGATCCCTATCCGACACAATCGACACTGGCACGCCATGAAGTCTGATAATCTCTTCCAGATACTTTACTGCCAACTTCTCCGGCGTATCTGTCACCTTAATGGGGAGGAAGTGTGCAGACTTGGTCAGTCTGTCCACTATCACCCATATCGCATCATAACCTCGTTGTGATCTCGGCAACCCTGTTACGAAATCCATCGTCACATGCTCCCATTTCCATTCCGGAATGGGTAATGACTGTAATAATCCCGCAGGTCTCTGGTGTTCCGCCTTAACTTGCTGACACACGAGGCACTTTGCTACAAACTCAGCAATATACCTCTTCATTCCAGCCCACCAATATTGTTCTCGCAAGTCCCTGTACATCTTGGTGCTGCCCGGATGAATGGCAAACGTCGAACTATGTGCCTCCATCAGAATCAATTCCCTAAGCTCGTCATCATGAGGGATGCACACTCGTCCTCGAAACATCAGGATACCATCCTCTCTTACACGATACTCACTTACTGTACTAGTACCACTGTCTACTTCCTCCAACTGTTGCTTTATTTGACTCAACACTGGATCGTTGCTTGGTCCGAACCTCGTCTAGTAAAGTCGGCCTCACCATCATCTGTGCTATTAATGCTCCAGAGTCATCACTATCAAGTTGCACTCTAGATGTTCTCAGACACATCAACATAGGCATGTACTCGGTGCGAACATAGGCTAAGGAAGATGATGTCTTTCGACTTAACGCATCAGCGACAACATTCGCCTTATCCGGATGGTAATCAATCACCAAGTCATAATCTTTGATCAGTTCCAACCATCTGCGCTGTCTTAAATTCAAATCCTTCTGGGTGAGAAGGTATTTGAGGCTCTTATGATCGGTGAACATCCTGCACGTTTCACCATACAGGTAATGCCGCCAAATCTTGAGTGCGAACACCACCGCAGCCAATTCAAGATCGTGAGTCGGGTAATCGCTCTCATGCAGTCTCAACTGTCTCGATGCGTAGGCCACTACCTTACCATCTTGCATCAGCACACAACCCAATCCCATCTTTGATGCATCGCTATACACAATGTACCCCTTGCCGCTGACCGGCAAGGTAAGAACCGGTGCTGATACAAGTCTGGCTTTCACTTCCTGAAAACTCTTCTCACATGCCTCTGTCCATACAAACGGAACTCCCTTGCGTGTTAGACGTGTCAACGGACCTGCCAAGACGGAAAAGTTTTCCACAAACCTCCGATAGTAGCCGGCCAAACCAAGAAAACTTCGGATTTCCTTGATATTATGAGGAGGTTCCCATGACACAATGGCTTCTATCTTCTGGGGGTCGACAAGTATACCTGTTGCTGATACCACATGTCCCAAGAAATTTATTTCTTTCAGCTAAAATTCACATTTAGTGAATTTGGCATACAACTGCTGCACTCTAAGCCTGTTCAACACAGCTCACAAATGTACCAAGTGCTCCTCCTCCGACTTTGAATAGACCAAGATGTCATCAATAAACACAATGACAAACTGATCTACGTATTCCCGAAAGACTCTATTCATCAAATCCATAAACATGGCTGGCGCATTAGTCACTCCAAATGGCAACACCAGAAATTCGTAATGCCCATACCGTGACCGGAAAGCTGTCTTTGGCACATCAGACTTACGAACCCTCAATTGATGATAACCTGATCTCAAATCAATTTTGGAAAACACCGAGGCTCCTTGCAGCTGATCAAACAGATCATCAATGCGTGGCAACGGGTACCGGTTCTTCACTGTAACCTGATTCAGCTGTCTGTAGTCAATACACAATCTCAACGTGCCATCTTTCTTCTTGACAAACAAAACTGGTGCTCCCCAAGGTGAAACACTAGGTCGGATAAATCCACGATCCACTAAGTCCTCCAGTTGAGTCTTTAACTCTTTCAACTCAGCTGGTGCCATCCGATATGGGGCAATGGAGATAGGAGCTGTCCCTGGCAACAACTCAATCTCAAATTCAATCTCCCTCTCTAGTGGTAACCCTGCCAATTCTTTTGGGAACACATCGGGAAAATCTTGTACTACTGGTATCTTGCTCAGCTCTGGCGACTCAATCGTCAAATCTCTGATATGTGCTAAGAAAGCTGAATAACCCTTACGGATCATACGTCCAGCATCCAGCCAAGAAATGATACAAGAAGGAATGACTAGCCGATCACCTTCGAAACAAAATTCTAACCCATCCGCCAAACTGAACTTTACCTTCTTTGTGAAGCAATCCATCCTTGCTCGATACTTAGCCAATCCGTCCATCCCTAAGATAACATCTATTTCTTGCATATTCAAGGGAATTAGATCAACCTCAATTTCTGCGGAACCCATCCGCAACAAACAGCCCAAATACACTGTAACGACCCTAATTCCTAAACCATTATCAATTGCTCCTATTAAGGTCATTACCGCCGTGAAACCCAAATAAGTCTCAGCGACACCTAAGATCTATTAGAATTTCACAAGGCTACATACCGATTTTTAAGCTTATTTATTTTATTGCTTATCAATCAATTGGAGCATGCTATTGGACACATATTCTGGTAACATACGGAGTAAATTAAATCATCAGCGGAAGTCTTAAATCAATCCATTGGGTTCATAACACACAAGTCCCATAGGGATCCAAATAACCAGCAAGCAATTCATCAACAATTTCCGGAAATAGCAAGCCAAAAGAATGCTCAAAAATAAACCAGAACATCATCCAATCTTTCAAGTTATTTGCGCATGTAACAGGTAAGTGTTTATGATGCGATATCGCCCCGCCATGCAGCCTTGATCTCACACACCGGTACCACGAACAGAGGGTGTACCTAAGCCTGAAAAATGGTAAAAACAACAGGATGAGATTACAAGAATCTCAGTAGGGTCGCAGCATCATAAGATCTACAGAATCCCTAATCACAAATCTCCCGAATTCACATAAGATCATTCCCTAAACAACTAAAGGGATCACGCAATTCAACAATAAACATAAAGAGGTTAAGGCCGAGATCATGGCTGAGGGAGGACCACACTTCCGAAAGTTCAGAAGTACACAGGCAGGTGAAATACAACAAAATCACACTCAATGATGAAGAAAGGCCATCCCCTTCCACCTGTGTTGTCCAAGACTTACTGCACAAAGGGTAGATGGTTAACACACAAACTAATCAGTAAGCCTTTCACCTTATCCTCGCAAGGATAAGTCGACTAGCCCCACATGGACATACTCCGCCACGTCTGTTCCCTTGTCGAAGCATATAAAATTCAGACCGTTTATTGTTCTGAAAATGAGGTGGAAAATACCGCAAAATCAAACTCCCTTTCGAACTCTTCCCACGTGGGTGGCCGCCATAACGGTTCCTAATGGCACCCCACCAGGTAGCTGCATCACGTTCCAGTAAACGGGTAGCCAATATGACTCGGTACGCAACTGAAATCCTCAGATCCTGAGCTGTCAATACTATTTTTGTCTTTCCACAGCTTCGCCACTAATGCATCACTCGAACCATAGAAACTTTGGCAGCCCAAGTGCCTTGCCTCCTTCAATAGCTTGGACACATGTATCGGTAAGGTACCGCCCTTGTACATCAGCTTGCCTTACCTCTGGCTGCACTTCCGGTTCAGGCTGTACCGGTACTTGCACTTTTGGTTGCTGCGTAGCTGCAGTTCGCATCTGTTACATTGTTTGCTGCATCTGACCAGAGTTGTCTGTAATGCTGTCAATATCTGAATCAAAACCGGGTCTTGAGCCATAGGTGTTGTCTGTCCTATCTGTGCTGTTGTTCTGTTTGTGCCTCTTCCGTTGGTCCACGGGCATCGGACCTTTCCTCAACATTTTTGCCTGTAATTACTCGGCGTGGTCTCCCCACTTCTTTTTAGGTGCCATCTAAAATCAGAGAACACGCAGCCATAGGTTATAAACCTAGAAAAAACAACAACAAGACAACTAGACACACTCTATGCTGGACAATGCAGGTGCCGTGAGTGTGATGCACTTGTCAACATATCAGTTTGCACTCAATACACACAAAATAACCATGCTCTGCTACCAACCTTGTGAGGACCCGTTCCCGGTAATCGGGAGCTTCACCGCCGTGCAGCTCCGATTGTCCCAACTGGTGGACCAAACGGAACTACAAAAGGCCAAATTTTGTTTTACTAATCGTAGAAATACACAACATTCTTATGTCTTTCAAAACATGGCACGCAGCAAATAATACTCAGCATAACTTACAAAAACGGAGTAGCAAACACCTGCAGTGGGAATATCAGATCACATACAATGGGCCATACGGCCTCAAACATACAACACCGTGAGTCCACACTCACAGATTCCCAGAAATTCACAACAACACTACTTTGTATATATCAAAACATCAGAATATGCAAGCATGTGTTGTACACATACGCACCAGCAAACGACACAAGTATTTCAATATACAAGAAGATGTGAAAGATGCTGAGTCCAAAACGTGCATGTGCATTTGTCCAGCCCCTACGACCAATACCGGGATAGTAACCTCAAAGTTGAACAGCTAGCTCTCACACCTTAGTCCTGAAACAAAAAGGGAGGGGGTGAGATCAAAGACCTTAGTGGAAGTTACCGCGTCATAAGCATAAACGGTGGAATGGAGACAAAACCAAAGCATAGTTTCAAACATTTATTCAAACCAGTACAATCCATACTCTTCAATGTAGCCATCATAAGTGCACACACCAAAATGCAAAAGGAAGTAAAAACAGTTTTGATACTTGGCTACTATGCCCAACATAACGGGGTGGACACAAACCACTTCCACGTAACCCCGCTAAAGGGCTATATAAAAGCCTACTGATGGTTTTCAATTGTCGCATATATCTATAAACAAAACCCCACCATCAGTATTGTCCCAAAATTGAATGGAGAAAACACAATCTGTCACATTCAATTTTGCACACGTATATAACGTCGTAAGATATGTATGAAGCATGTAAAATCATATCGTATGGAAGGTTGCAAAACCCGTATGAAATTTCATGTACACCAAACAAATCAGCATGTTTCAGCTTTTGAATATCCAGCATTCAAACATGGCCAGAAAATTATCATTTGAACACAATTGTTAAACACAATTCAAGTCATGCCTCCATTCAAACCAAAACATTAGATCATATATGAATTCTGAAAACAAAACGTTACGTATATACAAATGAAACATAAACTCCCACCTCTCGTTGCGTCGATGGTTCGCCAACGATATCCTTTCCTCTATTGATCGATCCAGTACCTCCTAAACAAGCACAAACCATACAGCCATACTAAACATAACCAATCCAGGAATCAAAAATGCAAAATAATTGAAAGCAATCCTATGGACCCTCTCACACTGTACACACATCTACATTCCCCTATCCAATCTAAACACTCCAATCATATCCAATCTAAACAACCAATTCATATCCAATCTAAACAACCAATTCATATCCAATCTAAACAACAAAATCACAGTACTTCAGATACCCTCATTTGACCACAACCACTCAATTAACATACACCAACATGATCAAGAACATGAAGAAACAACCCCCTGACACTGTTCATCCGAAATTCATACAAGAATCAGAGGTTGTTTCCATGTATTTCCATCCATAAAAAAAACTCAATCACATCACTAGCAACCTGAATAAACCAACCAATCCAAAAGAAAACCAAAGATTAAGCACTTACCAACAACTCTGGAATTTTCGTCCAGAATGAAGAACACCTCAAAATCAGGCCTAAGACATCAAATTAACAGTGGAAAAGTGCAGAAAATTGATGGGAAAGTGTAACGACCCTAATTCCTATCTATTAATAATTGCTCCCATTAAGGTCATTACCGCCGTGAAACCCAAATAAGCCTAAATAACAGCTAAGACCTATTTGAATTCCACAAGGCTAATCTTAAGATTTCCGATTTTAAGCTTGTTAATCTTATTGCTTATCAACAATTGGAGCATGATATTGGACATATGTTCTGGTATCATACGGAGTAAATAAAACATCAGCGGAAGTCTTAAATTAATCCATTGGGTTCATAACACACAAGTCCCATAAGGATCCAAATAAACAACAAGAAATCTTCAAACAAGTTTCGGAAATAGCAAGCAAAAGAGGGTGCTTAAATTAAACCAGAAAGTTGCCCAATCATATGTTATATGCGCAAGTAATAAGTTTTAAAATGTGATGCGATATCGTCCCGCCGTGCAGCCTTGATCTCACACACTGGTACCACGAACAGTGAATGTACCTAAGCCTGAAAAATGGTAAAAACAATGGTTTGAGATTACAAGAATCTCAGTAGGGTCACAGCATCATAAGATCTGCAGAATCCCTAAATACAAATCTCCCAAATCACATAAGATCATTCCCTAAACAACTAAAGGGATCACACAATTCAACAATAAACCAAAAGAAGGTTAAGGCCGAGATTATGGCTAAGGGAGGACTACAAACACTTCTGAAAGGTCAGAAGTACACAGGCAGGTGAAACACATCAGAATTGCCCTCGGCAATGAATAAGAAAGGCCATCCCCTTCCACCTGTGTTGTCCAAGACTTACTGCACAAAGGGTAAATGGTTAACACACAAACTAATCAGTAAGCCTTTCACCTTATCCTCGCAAGGACAAGTCGACTAGCCCCACATGGACAAGTCTTCCCTTAGTCGCAACCAGGGCATCCCCAAATCACACAGAAGTGGGCTTCCTGTCTCGCAAGACAGGGATCCGGCCACCAAGGACAGATATCCAGCGTGCACTTGCTGGTTCATCACCCATACACCTCCCATAAATCGATAAGAACCTCTCCTCTCCCTAGGAGCATCGGTTCTTACCCTGCCTGGCCAGCGGAACAGGATCCTGACAAACAAACACGTACAAGCACACACAGGCAAGTACAAAACATAATACCACAACAAGGTATTCTCAATCATGTCAGAAAATAATCAACACATCCAATGCATATAACAATAGCATCCCAGGCACTCAATCCCTAACTCAGGGGTTCTATACAGCCTAGGAGATTCATATCTCATTCCGGATTTCATATTCTCACCATATAATCCAATCGTAAACAATACAACAAAGACAGGTAACAAAAACATCAGATAAGAGCGGGGGTTTCTGGAGAAACCGATGAGGCATAGATCCTACCTCTCTTGTCTCTGAACAATAAGCAACTCCTTTTCCTTTATTAAGCAAATCTGAACCACCTAAATCATCACCAGGCAAAGACAAAACAAACTAAGCATGCATATTCAATAATTAATTAAATACCTTATTTCCTTACCAATACCACTCACCAAACCTATCAGAAAACCAGTGATCCGATGTTGCAGGTGCCTTCCCTTGGATGTGTGATGTGATAGCCAGGAACTTATCAAGATTCAACCTGAATTTACCATTCCAATTAACTATGCAAAACCTATTGCTAAAAGTAGGGCATAGCACGATTTCGTCTTAACCTAAAACAACGAAGTATTTACATCCAAGCTGCGATTAACATAGTTTTGGAAATAGAATGAAAAGAGCTTTCCAACGACATATTATTTGCAAGATTCCAACAAACGAGTAAAAAGTTATGCTATTTGAAATTCAAGAAGATTTGGCGGAAACCTAACGCGGCCGCCGATTTTCAAAGTAACATTAGACAACGAAATACTAACCTCCGGACGAAAAAAAAAAGATGGTTGGAAAGAGGATGAAGAGAGATTTCCAACAAGCTATTACTCGCAGAGATCCAATGAACGATGAGTGAGTTATTCGGGTTTGAAATTTCTGGAAACTATGATGGCTATAGGGAGGTATAGGGTTTTAAGCCTATACGAAATTTGTAGGTTTTCTATGAATAATTCTTTGTGAGGTTGGCTTCCTATTTATAATGAGTGGGTATAGAATTGTAATTACCACTTTAATCATTTTATCTAAATAGGATAATCTACCAGATAATTAGATAACTAAACTCTAAACTATTTAATTATCTTCCCCTATTTTTAGGGACTTTAATCTCTAAGGCAATTCTCAGCCAATAAGGACTTAGATCTAAAGGAATTTAAAACAAAATTAACTACTAAACAATCTTACCAATTCCGGCCATCACACATCCTTTCCTTCAGGGGCAAAATCGTCTTTTCACCTGCACTGGCTTCTGGACTTCTAGGACTCAAAATTCGGGGTCTTACAGAAAGTGTTTTGGGACAATCCCCCACAAGTTTTTGGGATCAATTTGAGCAAGGGTTGGATTTTGGTAGGTTGGAAGGGTGAAGGAAGGAGAAAAACGAGTTAGGGTTGGAATGTGCTGGTTATTTTTGAAAGAGAAGTATTTAAAGGATGAAATGTGGGCTTGGGCTGATGGGTTTCAGGCCCAAGGGCTGATGGGCTGATGGGCTTCAGGCCCAAAAATTCAACAAGGCTGGACCGTGCCATCGACGGCCCGTTTCACACAAACGAGCCCAAACGGCTCGTGGTCGCTAAAAACGGACCAAAAGCAACCTGGTTTGTTTTCCACTGACTCAACCTCGATCGTCTAACCTATCTTACTCACACTCATACGTAAACACTCTCAGATTCACTATGGGTTCCTTAAAGGCTTCCTACGGCTGTGTTCACAAACCAACAGTTTAGCATCGGCACGCAGCCGATGTCACTAACGCTACCGTTGGCGCTGCAACTAACCGGCACCACAATAGACGGGATCTCACAATAGATGTCCTACAAGTCCAGATATTTATACAGCTGATATGAACATTTTGCTCTGAAGAAATGAATGTGTGGTGGCTAGAAATAGTTTTGATTTTTTTTCCAATTTTGATTCATTTTATTTCCATCATATTTCATTCTTACCTAAATTGACCATTTTGTCCCTACCGAAACTGATGTGTACGGGCCAAAAACGGTTTTGATGGATCCTTCCTAATTTCATTCGTTACGTTTCCTTCCTATTTCATTTCTTTCCTTTTTCATTTCTTTCCTCTTTCATTTCTATCCTATGTCGTTTCTATCTTAATCTTATGACATAATTCCAAATTTAATTCCTAAGCATTATTTCTTCATATTTAGCCTTAAAAGTAGGAACCTATAAATGCAGATACCGACCTATCCTATTCCCTACACACAAATCTTATTTATTTCTTTCATTTGCCGAAATTAAATCCTCTAATTTTTTCTTCTGGCTGCCGTAATTTTTCCTACACAAACTATAGCCAAACTCTTTCATATTTCATCAGATTTTTTAATAATAGCTTGTTGAAATGCTTTTTTCATCCTACATCTTATTATCTAGAATTCATCATCAGAAGGATAGATTTTTTTAGACCCTAATCCTGTCTCTGATTGATGTCCTAGAAGTCCAGGTAGTGGTGCAACCGAAATGATGATTTTGTCTCTGAAGAAATGGATGTGTGGTGGCTAAAAATAGATTTGATTTTTTAAAAAATTTTGATTCATTTGATTTCCTTCATATTTTATTTCTTTTCTATTTCATTCTTATCCTATACGAGTTCTATCGTATTCTTAAGACATAATTATAGATTTATTTCCTAAGCATTATCTTTTTTATATCTAACCTTAACAATAGGGAAAATTAATCCCAAAAGACCCTATAAATGCAAATGCTGGCCTACCATATTCTACACACACAAACCACATGTATATCTTTTATTTTTCTGAAATTAAACACTTTTTTTTTGTCCTTTGTTGCTGAAAATTTTCCTACACAAACCATAGCCTAATTCTTTCATCTTTCATACGATTTCTGTAAATAATACCTTGTTGGAATCACCTTTCCATTCTGCATCATACTGTCTACAATTCATCATTAGAAAGTTAGATTTTGTGAGACCCTGATGCTTTCCTTGATAGACGTCCTAGATGTCCTAAAAGTCCAAGTACCGGGCAACCTAAATTGACCATTTTTCCCCTGACGAAACTGATGTATAGTTGCCAGAAATGGTTTTAATGGGTCCTTCCTATTTTCATTCATTTCATTTCCTTCCTATTTCATTTCATTTCCTTCCTATTTCATTTCTTTCGTCTTTCATTTCTATCTTATGTGGTTTCTATCATATTCTTAAGAGATAATTCCAGATTTAATTCCTAAGCAGTATCTCTTTATGTCTAACCATAAAAATAGAAAAAAATTTTCCCAAAAGACCCTATAAATACAAATGCCGGCCTACCCTATTCTATACACACAAACCTCTTGTATTTCTTTTATTTTTCCGAAATTAAACTTTTTTTTACCCTTTGCTACCGAAACTTTTCCTACACAAATCATGGCCTAATTCTTTCATCTTTCATCTGATTTCTGCATATAATACCTTGTTGGATTCACCTTTCCAAGTACCGATCAACCTAAATTGATCATTTTTCCCCTGACGAAACTGATGTTTAGTGGCCAGAAATTGTTTTGATGGATCCTTCTTATATTCATTCATTTCGTTTCCTTCCTATTTCATTTCTTTTTTCTTTCATTTCTATCCTATGTGGTTTCTATCTTATTCTTAATAGATAATTTCAGATTTAGCTCCTAAGCATTATTTTTTTATATTTAGCCTTAAAAGTAGGAAAAATTAATCCCAAAAGACTCTATAAATACAGTTACCGACCTATCCTATTCAATACACACAAATCTTTTTTATTTCTTTCATTTGCCGAAGTTAAATCCTCTTTTTTTTCCTCTTGCTACCGTAATTCTTCCTACACTAACCATAGTCGAACTCTTTCATATTTCTTCCGATTTTTACAAATAATAGCTATTGAAATGCTCTTTTCGTCCTACATCTTATTATCTAGAATTCATTATCAGACAGATAGATTTTGTGAGACCCTGATCCTTTCCTTGTTAGAAGTCTAGGTACTGGTGCAACTAAAATAACCATTTTACCTCTGATGAAATTGATATATGGTGGCTAGAAATAGTTTTAATAGTTTTTTCCAATTTTGATTGATTTTATGTCCATCATATTTGATTTCTTTTCTATTTCATTCTTATCATATATGGTTTCTATCTTATTATAAAGAGATAATTACACATTGAGTTTCTAAGCATTATCTATTAATATCTAATCTTAAAATTAGGAAAAATTATTTCCAAAACACCCTATAAATATAGATGTTGGCCTACCCTGTCACGTCCCGGTCCCCTGAACCCTCGGCCCAGCGGGCCTGGACGTGTATGTGTGTGTGATGGATCACAACTGCAATGCTCAGTTGGACTTTTAACCACAGGGCCTAAAAGATGCATCTTGTTACAAATGATCCGCTCACACAACACATATAAGCCCAAGACCTCCCCCGCTCCTTTCCGTTGTGGGATTGGGTAACCTGACCCCCCCTACGGGCTATGTCTCATAATCTCCCCTCCTTATACACCTTGTGTCCTCACGAGAGGAGCCAAACGAAACTGACGTGGGCCCAAACTCACGAGCCCAAACGTGAACACACAACATGGCCCAAGCCTACCCGGAAGAGGGAACGAGATCAGCTCCGCTACCATTTGTCATGACTCGGCCCCTGGACTCTTGGCTCAGTGGGTCCGGACGTGTATGTGTGCGCGATGGATCACAACTGCAACGCTCAGTTGGGCTTATAACCACATGGCCCAAAAGATGCATCTTGTTACAAATGATACCATCACACAACACATATAAGCCCAAGACCTCCCCCGCTCCTTTCCGATGTGGGATTGGGTAACCTAACCCCCCCTACAGGCTGGGTCTCACAATCTCCCCTCCTTATAAACCTCTTGTCCTCATGAGGGGAGCCAAATGAAACTGACATGGGCTTAAACTTATGATCCCAAACGTGAACACACAACACGACCCAAGCTCACCCGGAAGAGGGAACGAGATCGACTCCGCTATCATTTGTCACGACCCAGCCCCCGGACCCTCGACCCAGCGGGCCCGGATGTGTATGCGTGCGTGATGGATCACAATTGCAACGCTCGGTTGGGCTTATAACCACATGGCCCAAAAGATGCATCTTGTTACAAATGATACCATCACACAACACATATAAGCCCAAGACCTCCCCCGCTCCTTTTCGATGTGGGATTGGGTAACCTGACCCCCACTACGGGCTGGGTCTCACAATCTCCCCTCCTTTTAGACCTCGTGTCCTCACGAGGGGAACCAAACGTAACTGACATGGGCCCAAACTCACGGGCCTAAACGTGAACACACAACACGGCCCAAGCCCACCCGGAAGAGGGAACGAGATCGGCTCTGCTACCATTTGTCACGACCCGGCCCCCCGGACCCTCGGCTCAGCGAACCCGGACATGTATGTGTTTGTGATGGATCATAACTGCAACGCTCAGTTGGGCTTTTAACCACACGGCCCAAATAATGCATCTTGTTGCAAATGATACCATCACACAACACATATAAACCCTAGACCTCCCCCGCTCCTTTCCGATGTGGGATTGGGTAACCTGACCCCCCCTATGGGCTGGGTCTCACAGACCCAATACTATAAACACAAACCTCTTGTATTTTTTTAATTTTTCCAAAATTAAATAAATTTTTTTCCTTTTGCTGCCAAAAATTTTTCCACACAAACCATAGTCTGATTCTTCCATCTTTCATCTGATTTCTGCAAATAATACCTTATTGGAATCACCTTTACATCCTGTATCGTACTTTCTAGAATTCATCATTAAAAAGTTAGATGTTGTTAGACCCTGGATCTTTCCTTGTTAGATGTCCTAGATGTCATAAATTTCCAAGTACCGGTCAACCTAAATTGACCATTTTGCCTCTGACGAAACTGATGTGTAGAGGCCAGAAATAGTTTTGATGGGTCTTTCCTATTTTCATTCATTTCATTTCCTTCCTATTTCATTCTTTTTCTGTTTCATTTCTATCCTAAGTGGTTTCTACCTTATTCTTAAAAGATAATTCCAAATTTAATTTCTAAGCATTAATTTTTTATATTTAGTCTCACAAGTAGGAGAAATTAATCCCAGAAGACCTTATAAATACAGATACCGGCCTATATGGCCCAATTTTTTATTTCTTTCATTTTCGGAAATTAAATCCTTTACTTTTTTCCTCTAACTACCGAAATTCTTCCTATGTTAACCATAGCCGAATTTTTTCAAATTTCATCCGATTTCTGGAAATAATAGCTTGTTGAAATACAATCATAGGGATAGATTTTGTGAGACCCTGATCCTTTCCTTGATAGATGTCCTAGATGTCCATGTATTGGTGCAGCTGAAATGATAATTTTGCCTCTGAAGAAATGGATGTGTGGTGGGAAGAAATAGTTTTGATTGTTTTTTTCAATTTTGACTCATTTTATTTCCTTCATGCTTTGTTCCATTTCTATTCATTCTTGTACTATATGGTTTCAATCAAATTCTTAAGAAATAATTATAGATTTAATTCCTAATCATTATCTCTTTATATTTAACTTTTAAAGTTGGGAAAATTAATTCCAAAAGACTCTATAAATATAGATATTGGCCTACCTTATTCCATACACACAAACCTCTTGTATTTCTTTTATTTTGACGAAATTAAACCCTTTTTTTTCCCCTTGCTGCTGAAAATTTTCGTACACAAACCATAACCTAATTCTTTCATTTTTCATCCAATTTCAGCAAAAAATACCTCGTTGGAATTTCCTTTCCATTCTGCATCCTACTATCTAGAATTCATCATTAGAAAGTTAGATTTTGTGAGACCCTGGTTCTTTCCTTGATAGATGTCCTCGATGTCCTAAATGTCCAAGTACCGATCAACCTAAATTGACCATTCTGCCACTGACGAAACTGACGTGTAATGGCCAGAAACGGTTTTAATGGGTCCATCGTATTTTCTTTCGTTTCGTTTCCTTCCTATTTCATTTCTTTCCTCTTTCAATTCTATTATGTAGTTTCTATCTTATTCTTAAGAGATAATTCCAGATTTAATTTTTAAACATTATTTCTTTATATTTAGCCTGAAAAGTAGGTAAAAATAATCCCAAAAGAACCTATAAATACAGATGCCGGCCTACCCTATTCCATAAACACAAATCTTTTGTATTTGTTTTATTTTTCCGAAATTAAACCCTTTTTTTCTTCCTTGCTGCCGAAAATTTTCCTACACAAACCATAGCCTAATTCTTTCATCTTTCATCCGATTTCTGCAAATAATACCTTGTTGGAATCACCTTTCCATTCTGCATCCTACTATCTAGAATTCATCATTAGAAAGTTAGATTTTGTGAGACCCTGGTTCTTTCCTTGATAGATGTCCTAGATGTCCTAAAAGTCCAAGTACCGGTCAACCTAAATTGACCATTTTACCCCTGACGAAACTGATGTGTAGTGGCCAGAAACGGTTTTGATGGATCCTTCCTATTTTCATTCATTTCGTTTCCTTCCTATTCGATATTTTTTCTGTTTCATTTCTATCCTTCGTGGTTTCTACCTGTAAGACCCCGAATTTTGAGTCCTAGAAGTCCAGAAGCCAGTGCAGGTGAAAAGACGATTTTGCCCCTGAAGAGAAGGATGTGTGATAGCCGGAATTGGTAAGATTGTTCAGTAAATTAATTTGCTTCTGATTCCTTTTGATTTAGGATCTTATAGATGGGTAATTGTTTTAGGAAACATCCTTTAAGGTAGATAGTTACCTTATTTGATTAAGGAAGGTAATTTAAGAGTTTTGATTATTTGGTAAGTTGTATTGAATTGATAGATTGATTAAAAATAGTAAACCTAATTCTACACTCATTCAATATAAATAGGAAGCCAACCCCACAAAAGTTTCCCCTAAAACCTTACAAAACTCGTATAGGCTTAAAACCCTATACCTCCCATTAGCCGTCAGAATTTGCAGAAACTTTAAACTAGCATAACTCCCTCATAGTTCATTGGATCTCTGCGAATAATAGCTTGCTGGAAATCTCTCTTCATCCTCTTTCCAACCATCTTTTGATTTTCTTCGGGAGGTTAGTATTTCGTTGTCTAATGTTACTTTGAAAATCGGCGGCCGCGTTAGGTTTCCGCCAAATCTTCTTGAATTTCAAAATAGCATAACTTTTTACTCGTTTGTTGGAATCTTGCAAATAATATGTCGTTGGAAAGCTCTTTTCATTCTATTTCCAAAACTATGTTAATCGCAGCTTGGATGTAAATACTTCGTTGTTTTAGGTTAAGACGAAATCGTGCTATGCCCTACTTTTAGCAATAGGTTTTGCATAGTTAATTGGAATGGTAAATTCAGGTTGAATCTTGATAAGTTCCTGGCTATCACATCACACATCCAAGGGGGAGGCACCTGCAACATCTGATCACTGGTTTTCTGATAGGTTTGGTGAGTGGTACTGGTATGGAATAGAGTATGCAATTTATTTTCGGATATGCATGCTTAGTGGTTTTATCTTTGTGTGGTGATGATTTAGGTGGTTCAGATTTACTTGATAAAGGTAAAGGAGTAGCTTCTTGTTCAGAGACAAGGGAGGTAGGATCCATGTCTCATCGGTTTCTCCAGAAACCCCCGCTCTTATCTGATATTTTTGTTACCTGTCTTTGTTGTATTGTTTACGATTGGATTATATGGTGAGAATATGAAATCCGGAATGAGATATGAATCTCCTAGGCTGTATAGAACCCCTGAGTTAGGGATTGAGTGCCTGGGATGCTATTGTTATATGCATTGGATGTGTTGATTATTTCCTGACATGATTGAGAATACCTTGTTGTGGTATTATGTTTTGTACTTGCCTGTGTGTGCTTGTATGTGTTTGTTTGTCAGGATCCTGTTCCGCTGGCCAGGCAGGGTAAGAACCGATGCTCCTAGGGAGAGGAGAGGTTCTTATCGATTTATGGGAGGTGTATAGGTGATGAACCAGCAAGTGCACGCTGGATATCTGTCCTTGGTGGCCGGATCCTTGTCTTGCGAGACAGGAAGCCCACTTCTGTGTGATTTGGGGATGCCCTAGTTGCGACTAAGGGAAGACTTGTTCCATGAGGGGCTTGTCGACTTATCCTTGCAAGGATAAGGTGAAAGGCTTACTGATTAGTTTGTGTGTTAACCATCTACCCTTTGTGCAGTAAGTCTTGGACAACACAGGTGGAAGGGGATGGCCTTTCTTCATCGTTGAGTGTGATTTTGTTGTATTTCACCTGCCTGTGTACTTCTGAACTTTCGGAAGTGTAGTCCTCCCTCAGCCATGATCTCGGCCTTAACCTCTTTATGTTTATTGTTGAATTGCGTGATCCCTTTAGTTATTTAGGGAATGATCTTATGTGAATTCGGGAGATTTGTGTTTAGGGATTCTGTAGATCTTATGATGTGCGACCCTACTGAGATTCTTGTAATCTCATCCTGTTGTTTTTACCATTTTTCAGGCTTAGGTACACCCTCTGTTCGTGGTACCGGTGTGTGAGATCAAGGCTGCATGGCGGGGCGATATCGCATCATAAACACTTACCTGTTACATGCGCAAATAACTTGAAAGATTGGATGATGTTCTGGTTTATTTTTGAGCATTCGTTTGGCTTGCTATATCCGGAAATTGTTGATGAATTGCTTGCTGGTTATTTGGATCCCTATGGGACTTGTGTGTTATGAACCCAATGGATTGATTTAAGACTTCCGCTGATGATTTTATTTACTCTGTATGTTACCAGAATATGTGTCCAATAGCATGCACCAATTGGTTGATAAGCAACAAAATAAATAAGCTTAAAATCGGTATCCTAGGAATAGCCTTGTGAAATTCTAATAGATCTTAGGTGTCGCTGAGACTTATTTGGGTTTCACGGCGGTAATGACCTTAATAGGAGCAATTAATAATGGTTTAGGAATTAGGGTCGTTACACTACCTTATTCTTAAGAGAAAATTCCAGATTTAATTTCTAAGCATTAGTTCAATATATTTAGTCTTACAAGTAGGAAAAATTAATCCCAGAAGATTCTATAAAAACATATACTGTCCTATCTTATTCCATACACATTTTTTTTTTATTTCTGTCATTTGCCAAAATTAAATCCTTTACTTTTTTCCTCTTGCTGCAAAAATTCTTCCTACACTAACCATAGCCGAACCATTTGAAATTTCATCCGAATTCTGCAAATAAAAGCTTGTCGAAATACTCTATTCATCCTGCATCTTATTATCTAGAATTCATCATCAGAGGGATAGATTTTTTGAGACCCTGATCCGTTCCCTGATAGATGTCCTAGAAGTCCATGTATTGGTGCGACTAAAATGACGATTATGCCTCTGAAGAAATGGATGCGTGGTGGGTAGAAATAGTTTTGATTTTTTTTTTCAATTTTGATTCATTTTATTTCATTTATATTTTGATTCTTTTCTATTTCATTCTAATCCTATATGGTTTCTATCATATTTTTAAGAGATAATTATAGATTTAATTCATAAGCATTATCTCTTTATCTCCAACCTTAAAAGTAGGGAAAATTAATCCCAAAAAAACCCTATAAATACAGATGCTTGCCTACCCTATTCCATACACACAAACCTCTTGTATTTATTTTATTTTTCCGAAATTAATCTCTCTTTTTTTCTCCCTTGTTGTTGAAAACTTTCCTACACAAACCATAGCCTAATCCTTTCATCTTTCATCGATTTCTACAAATAATACCTTATTGGAATCACCTTTCCATTCTGCACCCTTCTATATAGAATTCATCATTGGAAAGTTAGATTTTGTGAGACCCTGGTTCTTTCCTTGATAGATATCCTAAAAGTCCATGTACCGGTCAACCTAAATTGACCATTTGTCCTTGGCGAAACTGATGTGTAATGGCCATAAACGGTTTTGATGGATCCTTCCTATTTTCATTCATTTGTTTCCTCTTTCAATTATATCCTATGTGGTTTCTATCTTATTCTTAAGAGATAATTTCAGATTTAATTCCTAAGAATTATTTCTTTATATTTACCCTTAAAACTAGAAATAATTAAACCCGAAAGACCCTATAAATGTAGATACCGACCTATCCTATTCCATACACACAAATCTCTTTTCTTTCTTTCATTTGCCGAAATTAAATCTTCTAAATTTTTCCTCTTGCTGCCATAATTCTTCCTACACTAACCATACCCGAACTCTTTCATATTTCACCCGGTTTTTGAAAATAATAGCTTGTTGAAATGCTTTTTTCATCATGCATATTATTATCTAGAATATATCATCAGAGGGTTAGATTTTGTAAGACTGTGATCCTTTCCATGATATATCTCCTAAAAGTCCAGGTAGTGGTGCAACTGAAATGACCATTTTGCCTCCGAAGAAATCGATATATGGTGGCTAGAAATAGTTTTGATAGCTTGTTCCAGTTTCGATTCATTTAATTTCCTTCAAATTTCATTTATTTTCTATTTCACTTCTATCCTATATGGTTTCTATCTTATTCTAAAGAGATAATGACAGATTGAATTCCTAAGCATTATCTCTTTATATCAAACCTTAAAAATAGGGAAAATTTATCCCAAAAGACCCTATCAATACAGATGTCGGCCTACCCTATTCCATACACACAAACCTTTTGTATTTCTTTCATTTTTTCGAAATTAAATCTTTTTTTTCCACCTTGCTGCCGAAAAGCTTCTTAAACAAACCATAGTCTACTTCTTTCATATTTCATCCGATTGCTGCAAATAATACTTTGTTGGAATCACCTTTCCATTCTGCATCCCACTATCTAGAATTCATCATTAGAAAGTTAGATTTTGTGAGACTGTGGTTCTTTCCTTGGTATATCCTAGATGTCCTAAAAGTCCAATTATAGGTCAACCGAAATTGACCATTTTGTCCCTGACGAAATTGATGTGTAGTGGCCAGAAACAGTTTTGATTGTTCTTTCCTCTTTTCATTCATTTTGTTTTCTTCCTATTTCATTTTTTTTGTGTTTCATTTCTATCCTATGTGGTTTTTACCTTATTCTTAAGAAATAATTCCAGACTTAATTCCTAAGCATTAGTTTATTATATTTAGTCTTATAAGTAGGAAAAATTAATCCAATAGGACCCTATAAGTACAGATACCGACCTATCCTATTGTATACACACAAATTTTTTTTATTTCTTTCTTTTGCCGAAATTAAATCCATTATTTTTTTCCTCTTGCTGCCGAAATTCTTCTTACAATAACTATAGCCGAA
Organism: Passiflora organensis; assembly: GCA_019739055.1. Classification (NCBI taxonomy): domain Eukaryota; kingdom Viridiplantae; phylum Streptophyta; class Magnoliopsida; order Malpighiales; family Passifloraceae; genus Passiflora; species Passiflora organensis. Next base: position 177,074 of record JAEPBF010000005.1, on the reverse strand, counting down.
CTTTTTCAAATTTCATCCGATTTCTGCAAATAATAGCTTGTTGAAATGTTCTTTTCATCTTGCATCTTACTATCTATAATTCATCATCAGAGGGATAGATTTTGTGAGACCCTGATCCTTTCATTGATAGATGTCCTAGAAATTAATCTCTCTTTTTCTCTCCCTTGCTGCTGAAAATTTTCCTACACAAACCATAGCCTAATTCTTTCATGTTTCATCGATTTCTGCAAATACTACCTTGTTGGAATCACCTTCCCATTCTGCATCCGACTATCTAGAATTCACCATTGGAAAGTTAGTTTTTGTGAGACCCTAGTTCTTTCCTTGATAGATATCCTAAAAGTTCAAGTACAGGTCAACCTAAATTGACCATTTTGTCCTTGGCGAAATAGATGTGTAATGGCCATAAACGGTTTTGATGGATCCTTCATATTTTCATTCATTCATTTTCTTCCTATTTCATTTCTTTCCTCTTTCAATTCTATCCTATGTGGTCTCTATCTTATTCTTAAGAGATAATTTCAGATTTAATTCCTAAGAATTATTTCTTTATACTTAGCCTTAAAAGTAGGAAAAATTAAACCAAAAAGACCCTATAAATGCATATACCGACCTATCCTATCCCATACACACAAATCTCTTTTCTTTCTTTCATTTTCCGAAATTAAATCCTCTAAAGTTTTCCTCTTGCTGCCGTAATTCTTCCTACACTAACCATAGCCGAAATTTTTCATATTTCATCCGATTTTTGCAAGTAATAGTTTGTTGAAATGCTCTTTTGATCCTGCATCTTATTATCTAGAATATATCATCAGAGGGTTAGATTTTGTAAAACTGTGATCCTTTCCTTGATATATCTCCTAGAAGTCCAGGTAGTGGTGCAACTGAAATGACCATTTTGCCTCTGAAGAAATCGATCTATGGTGACTAGAAATAGTTTTGATAGTTTGTTCCAATTTTGATTCATTTATTTTCTATTTCATTCTTATCCTATACGGTTTCTATCATATTCTTAAGAGATAATTACAGATTTAATTCATAAGCATTATCTCTTTATATCTACCCTTCAAAGTAGGGAAAATTAATACCAAAAAACCCTATAGGTACAGATGCTAGCCTACCCTATTCCATACACACAAACCTCTTGTATTTGTTTTATTTTTCCAAAATTAATCTCTCTTTTTTTCTCCTTTGCTGCAGAAAATTAACCTACACAAAATGAATCACCTTCCCATTCTGCATCCTATTATCTAGAATTCATCATTGGAAAGTTAAATTTTGTGAGACCCTGGTTCTTTCCTTGATAGATATCCTAAAAGTCCAAGTACCAGTCAACCTAAATTGGCCATTTTGCTGGCGAAATTGATGTGTAATGGCCATAAACGGTTTTGATGGATGCTTCCTATTTTCATTCATTCATTTTCTTCCTTTTTTACTTCTTTCCTCTTTCAATTTTATCTTATGTGGTTTCCATTTATTCTTAAGAGATAATTCCAGATTTAATTTTAGGAATTATTTCTTTATATTTACCCTTAAAAGTAGGAAAAATTAAACCCAAAAGACCCTATAAATGTAGATACCGACCTATCCTATTCCATACACACAAATCTCTTTTCTTTCTTTCATTTGCCGAAATTAAATCTTCTAAATTTTTCCTCTTGCTGCCGTAATTCTTCCTACACTAACCATAGCCGAACTCTTTCATATTTCATCTGATTTTTGCAAGTAATAACTTGTTGAAATGCTCTTTTCATCCTGCATCTTATTATCTAGAATATATCATCAGAGAGTTAAATTTTGTAAGACCGTGATCCTTTCCTTGATATATCTCCTAGAAGTCCAGGTAGTGGTCCAACAGAAATGATCATTTTGCCTCTGTATAAATTGGTATGTGGTGGTTAGAAATAGTTTTGATAGTTTGTTCCAATTTTGATTCATTTTATTTCCTTCAAATTTCATTTATTTTCTATTTCATTCTTATTCTATACGGTTTCTATCATATTCTTAAGAGATAATTATAGATTTAATTCATAAGCATTATCTCTTTATATCTACCCTTAAAAATAGGGAAAACTAATACCAAAAAACCCTATAAGTACAGATGCTAGCCTATCTTATTCCATACACACAAACCTCTTGTATTTGTTTTATTTTTCCGAAATTAATCACTCTTTTTTTCTCCCTTTCTGCAGAAAATTTTCCTACACAAACCTTTAGCCTAATTCTTTCATCTTTCATCGATTTCTGCAAATAACACCTTGTTGGAATGACCTTCCCATTCTGCATCCTATTATCTAGAATTCATCATTGGAAAGTTAAATTTTGTGAGACCCTGGTTCTTTCCTTGATAGATATCCTAAAACTTCAAGTACCAGTCAACCTAAATTGATCATTTTGCGCCTGCCGAAATTGATGTGTAATGGCCATAAACGGTTTTGACGGATCCTTCCTATTTTCATTCATTCGTTTTCTTCCTTTTTTATTTCTTTCCTCTTTCAATTCTATACTATGTGGTTTCCATTTTATTCTTAAGAGATAATTCCAGATTTAATTCCTATGAATTATTTCTTTATATTTAGCCTTAAAAGTAGGAAAAATTAAACCAAAAAGACCTTATAAATGCAGATACCGACCTATCCCATTCCATACACACAAATCTCTTTTCTTTCTTTCATTTGCCGAAATTAAATCTTCTAAATTTTTCCTCTTGCTACAGTAATTCTTCCTACACTAACCATAGCCGAACTCTTTCATATTTCATCTGAGTTTTGCAAGTAATAGCTTGTTGAAATGCTCTTTTCATCCTGCATCTTATTATCTAGAATATATCATCAGAGAGTTAGATTTTGTAAGACCGTGATCCTTTCCTTGATATATCTCCTAGAAGTCCAGGTAGTGGTGCAACTGAAATGATCATTTTGCCTCTGTAGAAATTGGTATGTGGTGGTTAGAAATAGTTTTGATAGTTTGTTCCAATTTTGATTCATTTTATTTCCTTCAAATTTCATTTATTTTCTATTTCATTCTTATCCTATACGGTTTCTATCATATTCTTAAGAGATAATTATAGATTTAATTCATAAGCATTATCTTTTTATATCTACCCTTAAAATTAGGGAAAAGTAATACCAAAAAAACCTATAAGTACAGATGCTAGCCTACCCTAATCCATACACACAAACCTCTTGTGTTTGTTTTATTTTTCCGAAATTAATTTCTCTTTTTTTCTCCCTTGCTGCAGAAAATTTTCCTACACAAACCTTTGCCTAATTCTTTCATCTTTCATCGATTTCTGCAAATAATACCTTGTTGGAATGACCTTCCCATTCTGCATCCTATTATCTAGAATTCATCATTGGAAAGTTAAATTTTGTGAGACCCTGATTCTTTCCTTGATAGATATCCTAAAAGTCCAAGTACCAGTCAACCTAAATTGGCCATTTTTCCCCTGCCGAAATTGATGTGTAATGGCCATAAACGGTTTTGACGGATCCTTCCTATCTTCATTCATTCGTTTTCTTCCTTTTTTATTTCTTTCCTCTTTCAATTCTATCCTATGTGGTTTCTATTTTATTCTTAAGAGATAATTCCAGATTTAATTCCTAAGAATTATTTCTTTATATTTAACCTTAAAAGTAGGAAAAATTAAACCAAAAAGACCTTATAAATGCAGATACCGACCTATCCCATTCCATACACACAAATTTCTTTTATTTCTTTCATTTGCCGAAATTAAATCCTCTAAATTTTTCCTCTTGCTGCCGTAATTCGTCCTACACTAACCGTAGCCGATTTTTTTCATATTTCATCCGATTTCTGCAAGTAATAGTTTGTTGAAATGCTCTTTTCATCCTGCATCTTATTATCTAGAATATATCATCAGAGGGTTAGATTTTGTAAGACTGTGATCCTTTCCTTGATATATCTCCTAGAGGTCCAAGTAGTGGTGCAACTGAAATGACCATTTTGCCTTCAAAGAAACCGATATATGGTGGCTAGAAATAGTTTTGATAGTTTGTTCCAGTTTTGATTCATTTTATTTCCTTCAAATTTCATTTATTTTCTATTTCATTCTTATCCTATATGGTTTCTATCATATTCTTAATAGATAACTATAGATTTAATTCCTAAGCCTTATCTCTTTATATCCATCCTTAAAAGTAGAGAAAATTAATCCTAAAAGACCATATAAATACAGATGCTGGCCTACCCTATTCCATACACAAAAACCTCTTGTATTTCTTTTTTTTTTCCGATATTCAACTTTATTTTTTTCCCTCTAGCTGCCGAAAATTTTGCTACACAAAACATAACCTAATTTTTTAATTTTTCATCTGATTTCTGCAAATATTACCGTGCTGAAATCACCTTTCCATTCTGCATCCTACTATCTAGAATTCTTCATTTGAAAGTTAGATTTTGTGAGAACGGTTTTTCCTTGATAGATGTCCTAGATGTCTTAAAAGTCCAAGTATTGGTAAACCTAAACTGACCATTTTGCCCCTGTCGAAACTGATGTGTACTGGCCAGAAACAGTTTTGATGGTTCCTTCCTATTTTCATTCATTCGTTTCTTTCCGATTTCATTTTTTTCCTTTTTCAATTCTATCCTTTGTGGTTTCTATCTTATTGATAAGAAATAATTCCGGATTTAATTCCTAAGCATTATTTCTTTATATTTAGCCTTAAAAGTAGAAAAAAATTAATCCCAAAGACCCTATAAATGCAGATACCAACCTACCCTATTCCATACACACAAATGTCTTTTATTTCATTCATTTGCAGAAATTAAATCCTCTAATATTTTCTTCTTGCTGCCGTAATTCGTCCTACACTAACCATAGCCGAACTCTTTCGTATTTCTTCCGATTTCTGCAAATAATAGTTTGTTGAAATGCTCTTTTCATACTGCATCTTATTATCTAGAATATATCATCAGAGGGGTAGATTTTGTAAGACTGTGATGCTTTCCTTGATATATCTCCCAGAATCCCAGGTACTGGTGCAACTGAAATGACTATTTCGCCTCTGAAGAAATCGATATATGGTGGCTAGAAATAATTTTGATAGTTTTTTCCAATTTTGATTCATTTTATTTCCCTCATATTTCATTTATTTTCTATTTCATTCTTATCCTATATGGTTTCTATCTTATTCTAAGGAGATAATTACATATTGAATTCCTAAGCATTATCTCTTTATACCAAACCTCAAAAATAGGGAAAATTATTCCCAAAAGACCCTATCAATACAGATGCAGGCCTACCCTATTCCATACACACAAACCTATTTTATTTATTTTATTTTTCCGTAATTAAACTTTCTTTTTTTTCCTTTGCTACCGAAATTTTTTCTACACATACCGTAGCCTAATTCTTTCATTTTACATCTGATTTCCGCAAACAATACCTTGTTGGAACCACCTTTCCATCTTGCATCCTACTATCTAGAATTCATCATTAGAAAGTTAGATTTTGTGAGACCCTGGTTCTTTCCTTGGTAGATGTCCTAGATGTGAGGACCCGAACCCGATAATTGAGCTCCTCACCGTCGTGCAGTCCCAATTGGTCCAACTGGTGGCCCAATCAAAACTACACAAGGCTTATCCTCAAAATAAATTCAGAAATTATATAAAAACACTAAGTAAATTTGAAACTTTTCACTTTCTTTAAAAGAAAAGAAGCATGTATTTAAACAAGCATCTCGACACCACAAATACAATCACAAATACAATCACGGAGTACAATAAAAAACAGCGGAAGTATTAAATTACACACACAACAGGCCACACGGCCCCAAACATGCTTTATCAGAATAAGTCCAACCAACTCAAAACCCAAGGGCAACAAAACATGCTCAAGGCATCATGCTCATCTCATATATCGTAAACTTAAAGGAATACATCAATATCCAAAAATATGCATCAACCCAAGCCCACTAAGGGGTCACAATGTCAATGAGCAAGCATGCAAATAGGATAAGCAAGCATAATCAAATCCAAAATACAAAAGAGCGTGTCGAGTTTTCAAACGTGTCATATGCAGTAGTCCAGCCCTATGACAAATCAGAAACCTCGACCTCAAAAATAGATGGCTATACAGGCGCTCGTCCTAGTCCTGAAAACAGCAACAAGAGGGGAGTGAGATCTCGAGGACCTCAGTGAGAGTCACAGCGTCATAAACAATTCCGGTGGAGTAGAGGCATATACGAAAACCAATATAAACATTTTATAATAAAAACCACTGTAAGTCACATTATACTAATCGTGTAAGCAATATCATATTTAAACATGATCGAATGCATATGCATGAGTTTGATAATATCAACATGTATCTCAGGCCCATGCTCAATAAATAAATAAATCCCAAATCACATTCTCATGGGCTACTATGCACAAAAACTATCGAGGTGGACCTCTAAAACCGCTTCACTGATAACCCAGGCCAAAGGGAAATCGGAAGCCCACTGGTGGTTAATTAAATGTACCTTTCCAAAATAATAATAAATCCCCTACCACCAGTGTTGTCCTCGGGAAAAGTGAAAAAAACAATTATCTCACGATTCCCAACTCACACACAACTCGAAAAGCCCGAAGGCACATGTAGCCTACCCCATCACCTACTCCCACAAGGCATACATAACACATCCATACTCCTAGGCAAGGGACTATCCTTCTATCTAAGGATACTCATCCACTTACCTTCGCATTAGCCAAGCGCAGTCCGTCAATTCCAAGTTATACCTAGCAATTATATGTATACGTATTCTTTGCAAGCATGTAGAACAAATCCCAAATCATGTTATAATTTAAATAAAATCTAAAACACTCAAAATCAACTCAAAGGCTCCCTAGGAGCCCCAACAACTCAAGAATTCGATGTATATGAATATTCTCAAACGCATTTTAAATCACATCCCAAACATGCATATAGGTTCAAAACAAACATTTTATGCATCATAAATATGCCTCAAATATAATGAACCTAGCATGCCAAATCACTCATCAATGCATGTATTGCCTCTATTTAAAAACAAGCATTTACCAATTTTAATTAATAAAGCAAAATATTTTCGTGCATGTAAATGAAACATAGTCTCCCACCTCTTGACGTGCCGACGATTCAACGGCTAAGTCTTTGCCTCTATAGGTCACTGAAGCACCACCTAAACAATCATGCACACAAAACTACACTAAGAACAAAGCCGAAAATAATAAACTCGAAAAATGACCAGAATTAAAAACGACCTAAGAGACCCCTTAAACACTCACTCTAAGTGTGAGATCCCGTCCTTTTGAGAGTTTAGTCAGCACCCGTATTCAGTCAAATTTTTCGGATTGGTCGGATTGGTCGGATTGAATGAGTTGACCTTTTGACCGAGTGACCTGGACATAGTCATAGAGCCTAAGTGTCAAGTTTAGGATGTCTAGAACGTCATATCGTTTGTGGTGTGTCGATAATTTGCACGGCGTGTCGTTTCGGAGTTTTAACGTGCATTAGATTAATTAGTCGATTGGTGCGTTGTTCGAGGCTTGAGTCCAGAGGATATACTCCATTTCATTCTTTCGACCCACATATAAGTTTTTGGAGGCCCGTTTTGAGTGGCCGTAGGTCTTTGAGCCGACTTACCTTTCGTGGGCCCGATTTCGGTTCTCGAGCCCAACTTTGTTTTAAAAGCCTAATTTTTTCTTATGTTTCCAGCACGTGAGTGGGCAGAAACCCTTCTGCCCACATTCTTCTCCTTTCCCCATGTCCTTCAAATGTCGAGAGCTCCCAAAACTAAAACCAAAACCAAAAATTCCTCCCAATCTCACTTCTACTTCAAATTAAGGAGTGGGTTTTGTTCCAAAACCTAAACCTAACACTTCTCCATAGATTTGCTCAGGTATTGTGTTTAGTTATAGTGATTTTACATTTATTTGAGTATTTTTTTGTAATTTCGGATTTTAGGAGTTTTTCCTTGATTTTTTCATTTTCTTTTTCGATTTGTGGTTGATTTAGCATGATTAGATGTTCATTGACATAGTCTGATACTTTAGATTTCTTGAAAACATCATTTGATCCATGATTGATCATTTTGGGTGTCGATGGTATTTTGGTAATTTCAGGATTTGCGTGATTTTGATGAATTGAATGAAATTGGTTGATGCCATTGCTTGAGTTAGGTTGTTTGTGTGTTGTAGAGAAGGTTTGTCGATTGAGGAAACCAATTCTGATGTTGATAGAGCTTGGAATTGGAAATTTAGCTTAGGATCGATCGAGTATGTGAAGGGAATTGTTATTTTTCTTAAGGAATTGAGTGGTTTGAGTTTCTAGAGGTTGAATTGAATAATTTGGGACTTAGATTGAGTGTTTAAAGGGTCTCTTAGGTTGTTTTTAATGCTGGTCATTTTTGATTTTATTATTTTCGGCTTTGTTCTTAGTGTGGTTTTGTGTGCATGATTGTTTAGGTGGTGCTTCAGCGACCGATAGAGGCAAAGGCTTAGCCGTTGAATCGTCGGCGCGTCAAGAGGTTGGAGACTATGTTTCATTTACATGCACGGAAATATTTTGCTTTATTAATTAAAATTGGTAAATGCTTGTTTTTGAATGGAGGCAATACGTACATTGATTTATAACTTGGCATGCTAGGTTCATTGTGTGTGAGACATATTTATGATGCATAAAATGTTTATTTGAACCTATACGCATGTTTGTGATATGATTAAAATGTGTTTGAGAATATTCGTACGCATCGAATTCTTGAGTTGTTGGGACTCTTAGGAATTCTTTGATTTGATTTTGATTGCACTACATTTTATTTATATTATAACATGATTTGATAATTTATCTGCATATTTGCAAAGAAAACGTATACCTATATTTGCTAGGTATGACTTGGAATTGACGGACTGCGCTTAGCCAATGCGAAGGTAAGTGGATGAGTATCCTTAGATAGAAGGATAATCCTTTGTCTAGGAGTATGGATGGGTTATGTATGCCTTGTGGGAGTATGGGATGTCATAGGCTACATGTGACTTCGGACTTTTCGAGTTGTGTGTGCGTTGGGAATCGTGTGATAGCGGATTTATCCACTTTTCCCGAGGACAACATTGGTGGTAGGGTATTTATTAATATTTTGGAAATGTGCATTTAATTAACAACCAGTGGGCTTCCGATTTCCTTTTGGCCGGGGTTATCAGTGGAGCAGTTTTAGACGTCCACCCCGATAGTTTTTGGGCATAGTAGCCCATGAGAATGAAAATTTGAGATTTTTATACTTATTGGGCATGGGCATGTGATACATGGTGTTATGATCAAACTCATGCATATGCATTTGATTATATTCAATGTGAGATTGTTTACATGATTAGTAGCATGGACTTACTGTGATTTTCATTACAAAATCTTTATACTGATTTTCGTGTATGCCTCTATTCCACCGGAATGGTTTATGACGCTGTGACTTTCCCTGAGGTGCTCGAGATCTCACTCCCCTCTTGTTGTTGTTTTCAGGACTAGGACGAGCGCCTGTGTAGCCGTCTATTTTTGACGTCGAGGTTTCTGGTTTTTCATAGGGCTGGACTACTGCATATGACACGTTTGAAAACTCGACACGCTCTTTTGTATTTTGGATTTGATTATGCTTGCTTATCCTATTTGCATGCTTGCTCATTGACATTGTGACCCCTTAGTGGGATTGAGTTGATGCATGCTATTGGATATTGATGTATTCTTTTGAGTTTGCGATATATGAGATGAACATGATACCTTGGGCATGTTTTGTTGTTCTTGGGTTTTGAGTTGATTGGACTTATTCGAATAAAGCATGTTTGGGGCCGTGTGGCCTGTTGTGTGTGTGATTTAAGACTTCCGCTGTTTGTGATTGTACTTCGTGCTTGTATTTGTGGTGTCGAGATGTTTGTTTAAATACATGCTTTTTTTTTTAAAGAAAGTGAAAAGTTTCAAATTTACTTGTGTGAGGGTAAGCCTTGTGTAGTTTTGATTGGGCCACGAGTTGGGCCAATTAAGGCTGCACGACGGTGAGGAGCCCAATTATCGGGTTCGGGTCCTCACAAGGTTGGTAGCGGAGCATGGTTGTTTATGTGTGCAATGTTTTCCAAAATGGTTTAAAATAGCATATTTTGAAAGTGCATCACAATCACATTGCACATGCATAGTCCAGCATAGAGTTTTGTCTAGTAGTCTTATTTTGTCTTTAGGGCTCATTATCTGACTATATGTCCAGTTTGTAGAGATGCCTCATGGTAGACCTCGTAGAGCAGCTAGAGGCCGAGGGGGCCGTACACAGTCATTTGATGTAGACGAGAGGTCCGATGCTTGTGGGCCAACAGGCCCAGCAGCTGAGGTATAGGAGCCACAGGTTCCACTGGGGGCACAAGCAGGCCAGGAAACACAGGACCCCATTCTGATTCAGATGCTGGCAGCTATTCAGACCGCCCTACAATAGCTAGTACAGGGTGGAGTGGATCAGCAGCCACATGTACAACCACAGGTACAGCCATAGGTACAGCCACAGGTACAGGCTCACGCACCAGTACCGCCAGAGGTTATGACAGAGCCTGAGGTACAACCTCCGTCCAGAGTTCAGCAAGAAGCGGCACAGGGTGCCAGATTACCTGTCCAAGTTTCCAAGCTGTTGAAGAAGGCGAGACACTTGAGCTGCGAGAGTTTTTATGGCACCAGCGATGCTATGGTGGCCAAGATATGGAAAGATAAGATTGTCTTGCAGCTCAGGACTTGAGGATAGCTGCTGAAGACAAGGTCACATTGGCTACTAGGCTGCTGGAGAGAGATGCAGCCACTTGGTGGAGTACGATCAGAGATAGGTATAGGGGTCAGCCCACCTGGGAAGAATTTGAGAGAGAATTTGACAGGAGGTACTTCCCACAGCACTTCCAGGATAACAAGAGGTCCGAGTTTTATTTTCTTCGCCAGGGCAACATATCTGTTTTAGAGTATGAGACTGAGCTGAGGGCATTAGCCCACTTTCTACCAGAGATAGACCGAGCTGGTTCAGTGATGGCTAATCGGTTTGAGCAGGGCCTCAACCGAGATATTCGCACGGTTCTGGGTGCGAAGACCAGTAGTGACTTTGAGGAGCTTGTTGTGGATGCTGTCAAAGCAGAGGAGATAGTTCAGGGGCAGAGTGGGCAGCCTCGGAGGTATAGGGACATGGTGCCTAGTAAGGGTCCCTTGAGGCGTAGTGGTGGATTTGACCGTCGACAGAGGAGCAGGATGTCCACCCCATACTCTGCAATACAGACTCGTTCACAGGGTGTATCTTCTTTTGTGGCCCGTACACAGTCGACACAGTCTGCTCCTGGCATCAGCAGGCCAGCAGGACATCCCAGATGCGGGAACTGCAGACAGAATCATCCTCCTCCATGCCCACAGCCGCCTAGGTGTTATGCATGTGATAAGTTTGGGCACTTAGCCAGAGATTGCCCAGGGGACAATGCATCTAGAGCCACAGCTCCTCAACCTAGATTTTCAGCATTACCAGCAGCACCGAGGTCAGGTGTGAGCCATATGGGTTCACAGGGATCTTCGAGGCCTCAGACTAGATCACAGACAGGTCGACCATCTGGCAACCAGACTATAAGTTAGACCCAGCAGCAGTAGCAGCAGAGGTCACAGACGCGCCTATTCACACTAGCAGATGCTGAGGCATGCGCTAGTCCGGACGTCGTGACAGGTACTATTTCTATATTTTCTTGTTCTGCTAGAGTCGTGTTAGACCCCGGGGTGAATAGGTCTTTTGTTGGTCCTAGAGTGGCTAGGTATGCAGATATAGTGTTGTCACCCTTAGAGCCACCTATAGTTGTGTTAACCCCTCTTGGTGAGCAGATTACTTGCAGTAGTGTTTTCTTGGGTTGCGTGATGACTGTGGGCACAGTACAGATTGAGACGGATTTGATACCACTGGATATCAGAGATTTTGATGTGATAGTTGGTATGGACTGCTTAAGTAGATACAGAGCCCGCTTGGAGTATTTTATGAAGAGGGTATGGTTTAGTCTTCCAGACGGGACAAAGTATTGTTTTGAGGGAGACAGACGGGTACTACCGACCTGTGTGATCTCTTGGATGAGTGCCAAACAGCTGATTCACAAGGGTTGTATAGCTTATCTTGCTCATGTCAGGGATGTATTAGTTGAGCCTCCGGAGTTGAGCAGTGTACCAGCTGTCAGAGAGTATGCAGACGTGTTTCCTGAGGATGTGACAGGGTTACCTCCAGTCCGAGAAATTGAGTTCGAGATTGAGTTGTTGCCAGGGACAGCACCGATTTCTATTCCGCCATATCGGACGGCACCAGCTGAGTTGAGGGAGCTGAAGACTCAATTGGAGGATCTTGTGGATCGAGGCTTCATCCGACCAAGTGTTTCTCCTTGGGATGCGCCTGTCCTTTTCGTAAAAAAGAAGGACGGTACCCTTCGACTTTGTATTGACTACAGGCAGCTGAACCGGGCCACGGTGAAGAACCGGTATCCGTTTCCGAGGATAGATGACTTGTTTGATCAGTTACAGGGTGCCTCGGTGTTCTCGAAGATAGACTTGAGATCGGGATACCATCAGTTGAGAGTTCGGGAATCCGACATCCCGAAGACAGCATTCAGATCGAGGTATGGACACTATGAGTTTGTTGTTATGCCGTTCGGGTTGACGAACGCTCCGGCAGTGTTCACGGACCTTATGAACAGGATGTTCCGAGAATTTTTAGATCGATTTTTCATCGTCTTCATTGATGACATATTGGTGTATTCGAAGACCCAGGAGGAGCACGAGGTGCATTTGAGGACAGTTTTAGACACACTTAGAGCACGACAGCTTTATGCCAAGTTCTCTAAGTGTGAGTTTTGGTTGAGTGAGGTTGGCTTCTTGGGGCATGTTGTGTCAGCTAGTGGAGTATTGGTAGACCCCAAGAAGATAGAGGCTATCATTTCGTGGGAACCACCTCGCAGTGTGACAAAGGTGCGTAGCTTTTTGGGCTTGGCAGGCTACTACAGACTGTTTGTAGAGGGCTTCTCGGTTTTAGCAACACCTTTGACCCATTTGACTCGCAAGGGTGTTCCGTTTGTGTGGACCGAAAAGTGTGAGCAGAGTTTCAGCGAGTTGAAGACCAGATTGGTTTCAACTCCAGTGTTGACTTTACCAGTCAGTGGCAGAGGCTTTGTTGTTTTCAGTGATGCCTCAAGACTTGGATTGGGATGTGTGTTGATGCAGGATGGGAAGGTAGTTGCCTATGCTTCTAGATAGTTGAGGCCGCATGAGGGCAATTATCCGACCCATGACCTTGAGCTTGCAGTTGTGGTCTTCGTTTTGAAGATTTGGCATCATTACTTGTATGGTGAGACGTGTCATGTTTACACAGATCACAAGAGTCTCAAGTACCTTCTCACCTAGAAAGAGTTGAACTTGAGACAGAGGCGTTGGCTTGAGTTGATCAAGGATTATGACTTGATCATTGATTACCATCCGGGCAAAGCCAACGTAGTTGCAGATGCTTTCAGTAGGAAGACCTCTTCTTCTTTGGCTTATGTGAGAGCCGAGTATATGCCTTTGCTGATGTGTTTGAGGGAGTCTGGAGTTCAGCTGGATAGTGATGAGACCGGAGCACTAGTTGCACAAATGGTGGTGAGACCGACATTGATTGATGAGATTCGAGCCGGTCAGCTTGAGGATCCAGCTTTGGTCAGAGTGAGATAGAGTTTTGACAGCAGTGACAGTGCAGAGAGTTCTGTCAGTGAGTACAGAGTTAGAGATGACGGTATTCTGACCTTCCGAGGTCGTATGTGTGTACCACATGACGAGGAGTTGAGACAGAGGATTCTGACAGAGGCTCACAGTTCAGCATTCTCTGTACATCCGGGTAACACCAAGATCTTTAGAGATTTGAGACAGTCTTATTGGTGGTCAGGCATGAAGAGGCACATAGCAGATTTTGTTACTCGATGCTTGGTTTGTCAGTAGGTGAAGGCCGAGCATCAGAGACCAGCAGGCATGTTACAGCCGCTTCCCATTCCAGAGTGGAAGTGGGAGTATGTCACCATGGACTTTGTGGTAGGTTTGCCACGTGTGCAACGGGGGTACGATGCCATATGGGTGATAGTGGACAGACTCACCAAGTCTGCGCATTTCCTCCCCATCAGAGTGACAGACACACCAGAGAGGCTAGCGTCGAGGTACATGGATGAGATTGTCAGATTGCATGGTGTGCCAGTGACTATAGTGTCTGATAGGGATCCGAGGTTCACTTCTCGATTTTGGGAGAAGTTTCATAGTGCATTGGGTACAGAGCTAAGGTTCAGTACAGCCTTCCATCCACAGATAGATGGTCAGTCGAAGCGGACTATACAGATCCTAGAGGATATGCTTAGAACTTGTGTGTTGGACAGACAAACCACTTGGGATCAATGCTTACCCTTAGTGGAGTTTGCCTACAACAACAGCTTTCAGAGGAGTATTGGTATGGCACCGTATGAGGCACTATATGGGCGCAGGTGTCATACTTCATTGTGTTGGGATGAAGTTGGTGAGAGGCATCTTGACAGTCCAGAGTTAGTGGACCAAGTTACTCAGCAGGTTGCTCTGATTAGAGAGCGGTTGAGAGTAGCTCAGAGCAGACAAAAGAGTTATGCAGATCACCGTAGACGAGACTTGGAGTTTGCAATGGATGATAGGGTATTCTTGAAAGTCGCGCCTTGGAAGGGAGTGATCAAATTTCAGCAGCGGGGCAAGCTAGCCCCGAGGTATATTGGTCCCTACCGTATTGTTGACAGAGTTGGCCCAGTGGTATACAGATTGGAGTTACCACCAGAGTTAGAGAGGATCCATAACGTCTTCCATGTGTCCATGTTGAGGAAGTACGTGCCGGATCCATCTCATATCTTGGAGACACCACCGATCGAGATTGCCAATGATTTATCTTATTCGACTCAGCCAGTGGCCATAGTGGATAGAGCGGTGAGATAGTTGCGCAGCCGTAATGTGCCTATGGTCTATATTTTGTGGCGTAGTGATCGTATGGAGGAGCGGACTTGGGAACCAAAGCAGTTGATCAGACAGCAGTATCCGCATTTGTTTGAGGATTCTGGTAAGTGAATTTTGGGGACGAAATTCTTATAAGGAGGGGAGGATGTGAGACTCCGTCCTTTTGAGAGTCTAGTCAGCATCCGTATTCAGTTAAATTTTTCGGATTGGTCGGATTGAGTAAGTTTACCTTTTGACCGAGTGACCTGGACATAGTCATAGAGCCTAAGTGTCAAGTTTAGGATGTCTAGAACGTCATGTCGTTTGTGGTGTGTCAATAATTTTCACGGCGTGTCGTTTTAGAGTTTTAACGTGCATTAGATTAATTAGTCAATTGGTGTGTTGTTCGAGGCTTGAGTCCAGAGGATATACTCCATTTCATTCTTTCGACCCGCATATAAGTTTTTGGAGGCCCGTTTTGAGTGGCCGTAGGTCTTTGGGCCGACTTACCTTTCGTGGATCCGATTTCGGTTCTCGAGCCCAATTTCATTTTAAAAGCCTAATTTTTATATTTTGAGCTTTTAAATTTTATTTTAGCCTACTTGGGGCATATGTGAGTCATTTTATGATTATTTCAGATTTTGAGAATTTTAGAAAAAAAAAAAAAAAAGTCAAAGTCAAAAGGGACAAAATTCCAGAACTGCCCCCACTTACTTTTCCTTCTGTTTCCAGCACGTGAGTGGGCAGAAACCTTTCTGCCCACATTCTTCCCCTTTCCCCGTTTCCTTCAAATGTCGAGAGCTCCCAAAACCAAAACCAAAACCAAAAATTCCTCCCAATCTCACTTCTACTTCAAATTAAGGAGTGAGTTTTGTTCCAAAACCTAAACCTAACACTTCTCCATAGATTTGCTCAGGTATTGTGTTTAGTTATAGTGATTTTACATTTATTTGAGTATTTTTTTGTAATTTCGGATTTTAGGAGTTTTTCCTTGATTTCTTCATTTTCTTCTTCGATTTGTGGTTGATTTAGCATGATTAGATGTTCATTGACATAGCCTGATACTTTAGATTTCTTGAAAACATCATTTGATCCTTGATTGATCATTTTGGGTGTCGATGGCATTTTGGTAATTTCAGGATTTGTGTGATTTTGATGAATTGGATGAAATTGGTTGATGCTATTGCTTGAGTTAGGTTGTTTGTGTGTTGTAGAGAAGGTTTTTCGATTGAGGAAACCAATTCTGATGTTGATGGAGCTTGGAATTGGAAATTTAACTTAGGATCGATCGAGTATGTGAAGGGAATTATTATTTTTCTTAAGGAATTGAGTGGTTTGAGTTTCTGGAGGTTGAATTGAATAATTTGGGACTTAGAGTGAGTGTTTAAAGGGTCTCTTAGTTTGTTTTTAATTCTGGTCATTTTCGAGTTTATTATTTTCGGCTTTGTTCGTAGTGTGGTTTTGTGTGCATGATTGTTTAGGTGGTGCTTCAGCGACCGATAGAGGCAAAGGCTTAGCCGTTGAATCGTCGGCGCGTCAAGAGGTGGGAGACTATGTTTCATTTACATGCACAGAAATATTTTGCTTTATTAATTAAAATTGGTAAATGCTTGTTTTTGAATGGAGGCAATACGTACATTGATTTATAACTTGGCATACTAGGTTCATTGTGTGTGAGACATATTTATGATGCATAAAATTTTTATTTGAACCTATACGCATGTTTGTGATATGATTAAAATGTGTTTGAGAATATTCGTACGCATCGAATTCTTGAGTTGTTGGGACTCCTAGGAAGTCTTTGATTTGATTTTGATTGCACTACATTTTATTTATATTATAACATGATTTGAGAATTTATCTGCATGTTTGCAAAGAAAACGTATACCTATATTTGCTAGGTATGACTTGGATTTGACGGACTGCGCTTGGCTAATGCGAAGATAAGTGGATGAGTATCCTTAGATAGAAGGATAATCTCTTGCCTAGGAGTATGGATGGGTTATGTATGCCTTGTGGGAGTATGGGATGTCATAGGCTACATGTGCCTTCGGGCTTTTCGAGTTGTGTGTGCGTTGGGAATTGTGTGATAACGGATTTATCCACTTTTCCCGAGGACAACACTGGTGGTAGAGGATTTATTAATATTTTGGAAATGTGCATTTAATTAGCCACCAGTGGGCTTCCGATTTCCCTTTGGCCGGGGTTATCAGTGGAGCAGTTTTAGACGTCCACCCCGATAGTTTTTGGGCATAGTAGCCCATGAGAATGAAAATTTAAGATTTTTATACTTATTGGGCATGGGCATGTGATACATGGTGTTATGATCAAACTCATGCATATGCATTTGATTATATTCAATGTGAGATTGTTTACATGATTAGTAACATGGACTTACTGTGATTTTCATTACAAAATGTTTATACTGGTTTTCGTGTATGCCTCTATTCCACCGGAATTGTTTATGATGCTGTGACTTTCACTGAGGTCCTCGAGATCTCACTCCCCTCTTGTTGTTGTTTTCAGGACTAGGACAAGCGCCTGTGTACCATCTATTTTTGAGGTCGAGGTTTCTGGTTTGTTATAGGGCTGGACTACTGCATATGACACGTTTGAAAACTCGACATTCTCTTTTGTATTTTGGATTTGATTATGCTTGCTTATCCTGTTTGCATGCTTGCTCAATGACATTGTGACCCCTTAGTGGGCTTGGGTTGATGCATGCTATTGGATATTGATGTATTCTGTTGAGTTTGCGATATATGAGATGAGCATGATGCCTTGGGCATGTTTTGTTGTTCTTGGGTTTTGAGTTGATTGGACTTATTCGAATAAAGCATGTTTGGGGCCGTGTGGCCTGTTGTGTGTGTGATTTAAGACTTCCGCTGTTTGTGATTGTACTCCGTGATTGTATTTGTGGTGTCGAGATGCTTGTTTAAATACATGCTCCTTTTTTTAAAAGAAAGTGAAAATTTTCAAATTTACTTGTGTTTTTATATAATTTCTGAATTTGTTTTGAGGGTAAGCTTTGTGTAGTTTTGATTGGGCCACGAGTTGGGCCAATTGGGGCTGCACAGCGGTGAGGAACCCAATTATCGGGTTCAGGTCCTCACACTAAGTCCCAAATCACTCAATACAACCTCCAGAAACTCAAACCACTCAATTCCTTACGAATCCCTTCACACACTCACTTGATCTTAAGCTCAAATCCCAATTCTAAGCTCCGCCAACATCAAAATTGATTTCCTCAATCGAAAAACCTTCTGTACAACACACAAACAATCTAACTCAAGCAATGGCATCAACCAATTTTATCCAATTCATCAAAAACACAAAATTCCTGAATTTACCAAAATGCCATCAAAATGATCAATCATGGATCAAATGATGTTTTCGAGCAATCTAAAGTATTAGACTATAACAATGAACATCTAAGCATGCTAAAACAACCACAAATCGGACAAGAAAGTGAAGAAATCAAGCAAAAACCCTTAAAATCCGAATTTACAATAATTACTCTAATTAAGACAAATTAAGCATAAATGAACATATCACCTGAGGAAAAGAGGGGAGAGGGATTAGGTTCAGTTTTAGGAACAAAACCCACCTCTTAATTTGAAGAGAAAATGAAGATTGAAGGTTTGGGAGGAACTCTCGGGAAAAGGGAGAAAAATGGGGAAGAAATGAGCTGAGTGGAAAAGTGCTCACTCACGTGAGCTGGTAAAGTAAGGAACCTTTTTTTTTTTTTTTTTTTTTTTAAATTCACAGAATCTGAATTGATTATAAAATAGCTCTCATATGCCCCAAGTGGGCCAAAATAAAATTTAAAAGCTCAAAATATAAAAATCAGGATTTTAAAATGTAATTGGGCTCGAGAACCGAAATCGGGCCCACGAAAGGTAAGTCGGCCCAAAGACCTACAACCACTCAAAACGGGCCTCCAAAAACTTATATACGGGTCAAAAGAATGAAATGGGGTATATCCTCTGGACTCAAGCCTCGAACAACGCACCAATCGACTAATTAATCTAATGCACGTTAAAACTCCGAAACGTCACGCCGAGCAAATTATCAACACACCACCAACGACATGACGTTCTAGACATTCTAAACTTGACACTTAGGCTCTATGACTATGTCTAGGTCACTCGGTCAAAAGGTCAACTCTGACAATCACTTGGTCAACTCACTCAATCCGACCATTCCAAAAAATCTAACTCAATACGGGTGCTAACTAGACTCTCAAAAGGACAGGGTCTCACACTAGATGTCCAAAAAGTCAAAGTACCAATCAACCTAAATTGACCATTTTTCCCCTGAAGAAACTGATGTGTAGTGACCAGAAACAGTTTTGATGGATCCTTCCTATTTTCATTCATTTCGTTTCCTTCCTATTTCATTTCTTTGCTCTTTCATTTCTATCCTATGTGGTTTCTATTTTATTCTTAAGAGATAATTCAAAATTTAATTCATAAGCATTATTTTTTTACTTTTAGCCTTAAAATTAGGAAAAATTAATCCCAAAAGACTTTATAAATACATATGTCGGCCTATCCTATTCCATACACTTTTTTTTTTTCATTTGTCAAAATTGAATTTTTTATTTTTTCCCTCTTGCTGCCGAAATTCTTCCTATACTAACCATAGCCAAAATTTTTTAAATTTCATCCGATTTCTGCAAATAATAGCTTGCTGAAATGTTTTTTTCATCCTGCATCTTATTATCTAGAAGTCATCATCAGAGGGACAGAATTTGTGAGACCCTGATCCTTTCCCTGATAGATCTTAGAAGTCCATGTATTGGTGCAGCTAAAATGACAATTTTGTCTCTGAAGAAATGAATACGTTGTGGGTAGAAATAGTTTTGACTGTTTTTTTCAATTTTGATTTATTTTATTTCCTTTATATTTTGTTTCTTTTCTATTTCATTCTTATCTTATAAGGTTTCTACTGCATTCTTAAGAAATCATTATAGATTTAATTCCTAAGCATTATTTCTTTATATCTAACCATAAAAGTAAACAAAATTAATCCCAAAAAATCTTATAAATACAAATGCCGGCCTACCCTATTCCATACACACAAACTTGTTGTATTTCTTTTATTTTTCCGAAATTAAACCCTCTTTTTTTCCCTTTTGCTGCCGAAAATTTTCCGACACAAACCATAACCTAATTCTTTCATCTTTCATCCGTTTTCTGCAAATATTACCTTGTTGGAATCACCTTTCCATTCTGCATCCTACTATCTAGAATTCATCATTAGAAAGTTAGATTTTGTGAGACCCTAGTTCTTTCCCTTATAGATGTCCTAAAAGTCCAAGTACTGGTCAACCTAAATTGACCATTTTGCCCCTGACGAAACTGATATATAGTGGGCCAGAAATGGTTTTAATGGGTCCTTCCTATTTTCATTCATTTTGTTTCCTTCCGATTTTATTTCATTCCTCTTTCATTTCTATCCTATGAGGTTTCTATCTTATTCTTAAGAGATAATTCCAGATTTAATTCCTAAGCAATAACTTTTTATATTTAGTCTTATAAGTAGGAAAAATTAATCCCAAAAGACTCTATAAATACAGATACCGGCTTATCTTATTCCATACACATAATTTTTTTTATTTGTTTCATTTGCCAAAATTAATTCCTTACTTTTTTCCTCTTGCTGCTGTAATTCTTCCTACACTAACCATAGCCGAATTTTTTCAAATTTCATCCAATTTCTGCAAATAATAGCTTGTTTAGAATTCATCCTGCATCTTATTGTTTAGAATTCATCATCAGAGGGATAGATTTTGTGAGACCTTGATCCTTTCCCTGATCGATGCCCTAGAAGTCCATGTACTGGTGCAACTCAAATGACAATTTTGCCTTTGAAGATATGAATGTGTGGTAGGTAGAATAGTTTTGATTGTTTTTTTCAATTATGATTGAATTTAATTCCTTCATATTTTATTTCTTTTCTATTTCATTCTTATCCTATATGGTTTCTATCATATTCTTAAGATATAATTATAGATTTAATTCCTAAGCATTATCTCTTCATATCTAATTTTAAAAGTAGGAAAAATTAATCCCAAAAGACACTATAAATACAGATGCCGGCCTACCCTATTCCATACATACATATCTCTTGTATTTCTTTTATTTTTCCAAAATTAAACCCTCTTTTTTTCCTCCTTGCTGCCGAAAATTTTCTGACACAAACCATAGCCTAATTCTTTCATCTTTCATCCGATTTTTGCAAATAATACCTTGTTGGAATCACCTTTCCATTCTGCATCCTACCATCTAGAATTTATCACTGGAAAGTTAGATTTTGTGAGACCCTGGTTCTTTCCTTAATAGATGTCCTAGATGTCTTAAAAGTCCAAGTACCGGTCAACCTAAATTGACCATTTTGCCACTTACGAAACTAATGTCTAGTGACCAGAAACGGTTTTGATAGATTCTTCCTATTTTCATTCATTCGTTTTCTTCCTATTTCATTTCTTTCCTTTTTCAATTCTATCCTTTGTGGTTTCTATCTTATTCTAAATAGATAACTCTGGATTTAATTCCTAAGCATTATTTCTTTATATTTAGTCTTAAAAGTAGGAAAAATTACTCCCAAAATACTCTATAAATGCAGATACCGACCTATCTTATTCCATACATACAAATCTTTTTAATTTCTTTCATTTGCCGAAATTAAATCCTCTAATTTTTTCCTATTGTTGCCATAATTCTTCATACACTAACCATAGCCGAACTCTTTCATATTTCATCCGATTTTTGCAAATAATAGATTGTTGAAATGCTCTTTTCATCATGCATCTTATTATCTACAATATATCATCAGACTGTTAGATTTTGTAAGACTGTGATCCTTTCATTAATATATCTCCTAGAAGTCTAAGTACTGGTGCAACTGAATTGACCATTTTGCCTCTGAAGAAATCTATATATGGTGGCTAGAAATAGTTTTGATGGTTTGTTCCAATTTTGATTCATTTTATTTCTTTTTTATTTTATTTATTTTCTATTTTATTCTTATCCTATATGGTTTCTATCTTATTCTAAAGAGATAATTGAAGATTGAATTCCTAAGCATTATCTCTTTATATCTAACTTAAAAGTAGGGAAAATTAATCCCAAAAGACCCTATAAATACAGATGCCGGCCTACCCTATTCCATACACACAAACCTCTTGTATTTCTTTTATTTTTCCGAAATTAAACCCTCTTTTTTGCCTCCTTGCTGCCGAAAATTTTCCTACACAAACCATAGCCTAATTCTTTCATCTTTCATCCGATTTCTGCAAATAATACCTTGTTGGAATCACCTTTCCATTCTGCATCCTACTATCTAGAATTCAACATTAGAAAGTTAGATTTTGTGAGACCCTGGTTCTTTCCTTGGTAAGTGTCCATGATGTCCTAAAATTGCAATTATCGGTCAACCTAAATTGACCATTTTGCCTCAAACGAAAGTGATATGTGGCCAGAAACGGTTTTGATGGGTCTTTCCTATTTTCATTCATTTCATTTCCTTCCTATTTCATTTCTTTTTTCTTTTCATTTCTATCCAATATGGTTTCTACCTTATTCTTAAGAGATAATTCCAGATTTAATTCCTAATCATTAGCTTTTTATAGTTCGTCTAATAAGTAGGATAAATTAATACCAAAAAATCCTATAAATACAGATACCTGGCTATCCTATTCCTTGCACATAATTTTTTTAAAATTTTTTCATTTTCCGAGATTAAATCCTTTACTTTTTTCCTGTTGCTGCCGAAATTCTTCCTACACTAACCATAGCCGAATTGTTTCAAATTTTATCCTATTTCTGCAAATAATAACTTGTTGAAATGCTCTTTTCCTCCTACAACTTATTATCTAGAATTCATCAACAGAGGGATAGATCTTGTGAGACCCTGATCCTTTCCCTGATAGTTGTCCTAGAAGTCCATGTACTGGTGGAGCTGAAATGATGATTTTGCCTATGAAGAAATAGATGTGTGGTGGCTAAAAATAGTTTTGATTTTTTTTTCAATTATGATTGATTTTAATTCGTTCATATTTTGTTTCTTTTCTATTTCATTATTATCCTATACGGTTTCTATCATATTCTTAAGAGATAATTACAGATTTAATTGCTAAGCATTATATCTTTATATCTAACCTTAAAAGTAGGGAAAATTAATCCCAAAAGACCATATAAATATAAATGCCGGCCTACCCTATTCCATACACACAAACCTTTTTTATTACTTCTATTTTTCCGAAATTAATCCCTTTTTTTTTCCATTGCTGTCGAAAATTTTCTTACGAAAACCATAGCCTAATTCTTTCATCTTTCATTCGATTTCTGCAAATAATACCTTATTGGAATTACCATTCCATTCTACATCCTACTACCTAAAATTCATCATTAGACTTTTAGAATTTCTGAGACCCTCATTCTTTCTTTGAAAGATGTTCTAGATGTCCTAAAAGTCCAAGTACCGGTAAACCTAAATTGACCATTTTTCACCTGACGAAACTGATGCGTAGTGACAAGAAACAGTTTTGATAGGTCTTTCTTATTTTCATTCATTTTGTTTTCTTCCTACTTCATTTCTTTTCTCTCTCATTTCTATCCTATGTGGTTTCTATATTATTCTTAAGAAATAACTCCAGATTTAATTCCTAACCATTATCACTTTGTATATAGCCTTAAAAATAATAAAAATTAATCCAAAAATACCCTATAAATACAGATACCGGCTTATCCTATTCCATACACACAAATTTTTATTATTTCTTTCATTTGCCGAAATTAAATCCACTAATTTTTTCCTCTTGGTGCTGTAATTCTTCCTGCACTAACCAGAGCAGAACATTTTCATATTTCATCTAATTTCTGCAAATAATATCCTGATGAAATGTTCTTTTCATCCTACATTTTATTATCTAGAATTTATCTTCAGAGGGTTAGATTTGGTAAGACTCTTATCCTTTCCTTGATAGATCTCCCAGAAGTCCAGGTACTGGTGCAACAGAAATGACCATTTTGCTTTTGAAGAAAACGATATATGTTAGCTAGAAATAGTTTTGATGGTTTTTTCCAATTTTGATTCATTTTATTTCTTTTATATTTCATTTCTTTTCTATTTCATTCTTATCCTATATGGTTTCTATCATAATCTTAAGAGATAATTACAGATTTAATTCCTAAGCATTATCTCTTTATATATAACCTTAAAAGTAGGGAAAATTCATCTCAAAACACCATATAAATATAGATGCTGGCCTACCCTATTCCATACACATAAACCTCTTGTATTTCTTTTATTTTTCCGAATTTAAACCTTCTTTTTTTGCCCTTGTTGCCAAAATTTTTTCTACACAAACCATAGCCTAATTCTTTCATCTTACATATGATTTCTGCAAATAATACCTTGTTGGAATCACCTTTCCATCCTGCATCCTACTATCTAGAATTCATCATTAGAAAGTTAGATTTTGTTAGACCCTGGTTCTTTCATTGATAGATGTCTTCGATGTCCTAAAAGTCCAAGTATCGGTCAACCTAAATTGACCATTTTATCCCTAACAAAACTGATATGTAGTGGCAAGAAATGGTTTTAAAGGATCCTTCCTATTTCATTTATTTACTCTTTCATTTCTATCCTAAGTGGTTTCTGTCTTATTCTTAAAAGAAAATTCCAAATTTAATAACTAAGCATTATTTCTTTATATTTAGCCTTAAGAGAAGAAAAAATTAATCCCAAAAGACCCTATAAATACAGATACCGACCTATCCTATACCATACACACAAATCTTTTTATTTCTTTAATTTTCCGAAATTAAATACTCTAATTTTTTCCTCTTGCTGCCGTAATTCTTCCTACACTAATCATAGCGAAACTCTTTCATATTTCATCCGATTTTTGCAAATAATAGCTTGTTAAAATGATCTTTTCATCCTGCATCTTATTATATAGAATTCATCATCAGAGGGATACATTTTGTCAGATGTTCTAAAAGTCCATGTACTGGTGCAGCTGAAATGACGATTTTGCCTCTGAAGAAGAGGATGTGTGGTGGCTAGAAATAGTTTTGATTATTTTTTTCAATTTTGATTCATTGTATTTCCTTCATATTTTATGTCTTTTCTATTTCATTCTTATCCTATATGGTTTCTATCATATTTTTAAGAGATAATTACATATCTAATTCCTAAGCATTATCTCTTAATATCTAACCTTTAAAAAAGGGGAAATTAGTCCCAAAAGACTCTATTAATACAGATGTCGGCCTACACTATTCCATACACACAAACCTCTTGTATTTTTTTTATTTTTTTGAAATTAATCCTTCTTTTTTTCCCCTTGCGGCCGAAATTTTTTCTACACAAACCATAACCTAATTCTTTCATCTTACATTCGATTTCTGCAAATAATACCTTGTTGGAATCACCTTTCTATGCTGCATCCTACTATCTAGAATTCATCATTAGAATGTTAGATTTTGTTAGACCCTGGTTCATTCTTTAATAGATTTCCTAGATGTCCTAAGAGTCCAAGTGCCAGTCAACCTAAATTGATCATTTTGTCTCTGGCGAAACTGATGTGTAGTGGCCAGAAACGATTCAGATGGGTCCATCCTAGTTTCATTCATTTCATTTCCTTCCTATTTCATTTCTTTTCTCTTTCATTTCTATCCTATGTGGTTTCTATCTTTTTCTTAAAATATAATTCCAAATATAAATCCTAAGCATTATTTATTTATATTTAGCCTTAAAAGTAAGGAAAATTAATCCCAAAAGACCCTATAAATACAGATACCGACCTGTCCAATTTCTTAAACACAAATCTTTTTTATTTCATTCATTTTCCAAAATTAAATCCTCTAAATTTTTCTTCTTGCTGCCGTAATTCTTCTTAGACTAACCATTGCCGAATTCTTTCATATTTCATTCGATTTTTGCAAGTAATAGCATGTTGAAATGTTTTTTTCATCCTGCATCTTATTATCTAGAATTCATCATCGCAGGGATAGATTTTGAGAGACCTTATTC
Organism: Passiflora organensis; assembly: GCA_019739055.1. Taxonomy (NCBI): domain Eukaryota; kingdom Viridiplantae; phylum Streptophyta; class Magnoliopsida; order Malpighiales; family Passifloraceae; genus Passiflora; species Passiflora organensis. The sequence goes on along the minus strand of JAEPBF010000005.1, from coordinate 151,057 downwards.
CTTTCCCTAATAGATCTCCTTGAAATCCAAGTACTGGTGCAACTAAATTTACCTCTGATAAAATCAATATATAGTAGCTAGAAATAGTTTTGATGGTTTTTTCCAATTTTTATTCATTTTATTTCCGTCATATTTCATTTCTTTTCTATTTCAATCTTATCCTATATGGTTTCTATCGTATTATAAAGAGATAATTACAGATTGAATTCCTAACCATTATCTCTTTATATCTAACCTTAAAAGTAGGGAAAATTAATCCCAAAAGACCATATAAATACAGATGCCGGCCTACCTTATTCCATACACACAAACCTATTGTATTTTTTTATTTTTTCGAAATTAAACCTTTTTTTTTCCCCTTGCTGCCGAAAAGTTTTCTACACAAACGATAGCCTAATTCTTTCATCTTACATCCGATGTCTGCAAATAATACCTTGTTGGAATCACCTTTCCATCCTGCATCCTACTATCTAGAATTCATCATTAGAAAGTTAGATTTTGTTAGACCCTGGTTATTTCATCCGTAGATGTCTTAAGAGTCCAAGTACCGGTAAACCTAAATTGACCATTTTTCCCCGGACGAAATTAATGTGTAGTGGCCAAAAATTGGTTTTGATGGGTCTTTGCTATTTTCATTCGTTTCGTTTCGTTCCTATTTTATTTCTTTTCTGTTTCATTTCTATCCTATGTGGTTTCTACCTTATTCTTAAGACATACTTCCAGATTTAATTCCTAAGCATTGTCTCTTTATATTTACCGTAAAGTAGGAAAAATTAATCGCAAAAGACTCTATAAATACATATACCGACCTATCCTATTCCATAAACACAAATCTTTTTTATTTATTTCGTTTGCCAAAATTCAATCCTCTAATTTTTTCCTCTTGCTGCCTTAATTCTTCCTACACTAACCATAGCCGAATTTTTTCATATTTCATCCTTTTTTTGCTAGTAATAACCTGTTGAAATGTTCTTTTCATCCTGCATCTTATTATCTAGAATTCATCATCACAGGGATAGATTTTGTGAGACCCTAATCCTTTGCTTGATAGATATCCTAGAAGTCCACGTATTTGTGCAACTAGAATAACCATTTTACTTCCGATGAAATTGACATATGGTGGTTAGAAATAGCTTTGATGATTTTTTTAAATTTTTATTCATTTTATTTCCTTCATATTTCATTTCTTTTCTATTTCAATCTTATCCTATATGGTTTCTATCTTATTATACAGAGAGAATTACAGATTGAATTCCTAACCATTATCTATTTATATCAAACCTTAAAAGTAGGGAAAATTAATCCCAAAAGACTCTATAAATACAGATGCCGGCCTACCCTATTTTATACAAACAAATCTCTTGTATTTCTTTTATTTTGCCGAAATTAAACCATCTTTTTTTCCCCTTGCTGCCAAAAATTTTTCTACACAAACGATAGCCTAATTCTTTCATCTTACATCCGATTTTTGCAAATAATACCTTGTTGGAATAACCTTTCCATCCTGCATCCTACTATCTAGAATTCATCATTAGAAAGTTAGATTTTGTGAGACCCTGGTTCTTTCCTTCATAGATGTCTTAACAGTCCAAGTATCGGTCAACCTAAATTGACCATTTTGCCCTTGACAAAATTGATGTGTAGTGACCAAAAACGGTTTGATGGGTCTTTCCTACTTTCATTCATTTCGTTTCCTTCCTATTTCATTTATTTTATGTTTCATTTCTATCTTATGTGGTTTCTACCTTATTCTTAAGAGATACTTCTAGATTTAATTCCTAAGCATTTTCTCTTTATATAAAGCCTTAGAAGTAGGAAAAATTAATCCCAAAAGACCCTATAAATATAGATACCGACTTATCCTATTCCATAAACACAAATCTGTTTTATTTTTTTCATTTTTCGAAATTAAATCCTCTAATTTTTTCCTCTTGCTGCCGCAATTCTTCCTACAATAACCATAACCGAGCTCTTTCATATTTCGTCTGATTTTTGCAAGTAATAACTTGTTGAAACGTTCTTTTCATCCTGCCTCTTATTATCTAGAATTCATCATCAGAGGGATAGATTTTGTGAGACCCTGATCCTTTGCTTGATAGATATCCTAGAAGTCCAGGTACTTGTGCAACTAAAATAACCATTTTACCTCTGATGAAATCGATATATGGTGGCTAGAAATAGTTTTGATTGTTTTTTTCAATTGTTTTCAATTTATTTCCTTTATATTTCATTTCTTTTCTATTTCAATCTTATCCTATATGGTTTCTATCTTATTATTAAGAGATAATTACAGATTAAATTCCTAGCTATTATCTCTTTATATCTAACCTTAAAAGTACGGAAAATTAATCCCAAAAGACCCTATAAATACAGATGACAGCCTATCCTATTCCATACAAACAAACCTTTTGTATTTCTTTTACTTTTCTAAAATTAAACAATTTTTTTCCCCTTGCTGCCGAAAATTTTTCTACACAAACCATAGCCTAATTCTTTCAAGTTACATCTGATTTTTACAAATAGTACCTTGTTGGAATCACATATCCATCCTGCATCCTACTATCTAGAATTCGTCATTAGTAAGTTAGATTTTGTTAGACCCTGGTTCTTTACTTCATAGATGTCCTGAAAGTCCAAGTACTGGTCAACCTAAATTGACCATTTCTCCCCTGACGAAATTGTTGTGTAGTGGCTAGAAATGGTTTTGATGGGTTTTTCTTATTTTATTTCATTTTGTTTCCTTCCTATTTGATTTGTTCTCTGTTTCATTTCTATCTTATTTCGTTTCAATCTTATTCTTAAGAGATAATTCTAGATTTAAATCCTAAGCATTATTTCTTTATATTTAGCCTTAAATTTAGGAAATATTGATACCAAATGACCCTATAAATACAGATACCGGCCTATCCTCTTTCTTACGCACAAATTTTTTTAATTTTTTTCATCTGCCGAAATGAAGTCTTCTATTTTTTTCCTCTTGCTGCCGAAATTCTTCCTACACTAACCATAGCTGAACTATTTCAAATTTCATCTGATTTCAGAAAATAATAGTTTGTTGAAATGCTTTTTCCATCCTGCATCTTACTAGATAGAATTCATCATCAGAGGGATAGATTTTGTGAGACCCTGATCCTTTCCCTGATAGATGTCTTAGAAGTTCATGTACTGGTGTAGCTAAAAATGACGATTTTGCCTCTGAAGAAATAGATGTGTGGTGACTAGAAATAGTTTTGTTGAAACGATTTTGCAACCTTCCATACGATATGATTTTTCGGCTTCTTAGACATTTTTGCTATTGTGGCTGAATACTTCGAATATTATTTTGAGATGTTTGGCACCTGATTCTAAGACGACAATGTTTAAATGCATGCGTGGAATATCTTATGAATTTTTAGTTTTAATGACCCATACTGGATAAATTCGTTTTTTGGTCACTGTACCGATTGGAGTTGACGGTTAATGCTTGATCAAGTTAGGTAAGTATATGGAGTCCTATAGAGAGGACAGTTGCTTACCTTGGAGAGGTATGGGTGGCTATGTGATTGAGTGCTGTGTGCACTGTGAAGGGAAAGGCCTGATACATGCTTCATATATATCTTACGACGTTATATACGTGTGCAAAATTGAACGTGACAGATTGTGTTTTCTCCATTCAATTTTGGGACAATACTGATGGTGGGGTTTTGTTTATAGATATATGCGACAATTGAAAACCATCAGTAGGCTTTTATGTAGCCCTTTAGCGGGGGTTACGTGGAAGTGGTTTGTGTCCACCCCATTATGTTGGGCATAGTAGCCAAGTATCAAAACTGTTTTTACTTCCTTTTGCATTTTGGTGTGTGCACGTATGATGGCTACATTGAAGAGTATGAATTGTACTGGTTTGAATAAATGTTTGATACTATGCTTTGGTTTTGTCTCCATTCCACCGTTTATGCTTATGACGCGGTAACTTCCACTGAGGTCTTTGATCTCACCCCCTCCCTTTTTGTTTCAGGACTAAGGTGTGAGAGCTAGCTGTTCAACTTTGAGGTTACTATCCCGGTATTGGTCGTAGGGCTGGACAAATGCACATGCACGTTTTGGACTTAGCATCTTTTACATCTTCTTGTATATTGAAATACTTGTGTCGTTTGCTGGTGCATATGTGTACAACACATGCTTGCATATTCTGATGTTTTGATATATACAAAGTAGTGTTGTTGTGAATTTCTAGGAATCTGTGAGTGTGGACTCACGGTGTTGTATGTTTGAGGCCGTATGGCCCATTGTATGTGATCTGATATTCCCGCTGCAGGTGTTTGCTACTCCGTTGTTTGTAAGTTATGCTGAGTATTATTTGCTGCGTGCCATGTTTTGAAAGACATAAGAATGTTATGTATTTCTACGATTAGTAAAACAAAATTTAGCCTTGTGTAGTTCCGTTTGGTCCACCAGTTGGGACAATCGGAGCTGCACGGCGGTGAGGCTCCCGATTACCGGGAACGGGTCCTCACAAGGTTGGTAGCGGAGCATGGTTATTTTGTGTGCATTGAGTGCAAACTGATATTTTGAAAAGTGCATCACACTCACGGCACCTGTATTGTCCAGCATAGAGTGTGTCTAGTTGTCTTGTTGTTCTGTTTCTTAGGCTTATACCTATGGCTGTGTGTTCTGTTATTTTAGATGGCACCTAAAAAGAAAGTGGGGAGACCACGCCGAGTACAGACAGAATATGTTGAGGAAAGGTCCGATGCCCGTGGACCAACGGAAGAGGCACAAACAGAACAGACAGCACAAGTAGGACAGACAACACCTTTGGTCCAAGACCCGGTTTTGATTCAGATGTTGACAGCGTTACAGACAACTCTGGGTCAGATGCAGCAAACAATGCAACAGATGCAAACGGCAGCGACTCAGCAACCACAAGTGCAAGTACCGGTACAGCCTGAACCAGAAGTGCAGCCAGAGGTAAGGCAAGCTGATGTACAAGGCGGTAGCTTACCAATACAAGTGTCCAAGCTATTGAAAGAGGCAAGGCACTTGGGCTGCCAAAGTTTCTATGGCTCGAGTGATGCATTAGTGGCGAAGCTGTGGAAAGACAAGATTGTCTTGACAGCTCAGGATCTGAGGATTTCAGTTGAGGACCGAGTCATATTGGCTACCCGTTTACTAGAACGTGATGCAGCTACCTGGTGGGGTACCATCAGAAACCGTTATGGTGGCCAGCCCACGTGGGAAGAGTTCGAAAGGGAGTTTGATTTGCGGTATTTTCCACCTCATTTTCAGAACAATAAACGGTCTGAGTTTTATATGCTTCGTCAAGGGAACAAGACCGTGGCGGAGTATGAGACAGAATTCCGGGCACTTGTTCATTTTGTACCAGAAATTGAACAGGACATGTTTGTCTTGGCGAGTCGATTTGAGCATGGGCTGAATCAGAACATCCGCACCATCATGGGGCCAAACACTAGCACAGACTTTGAAAAGTTAGTTATGGAGGCTGTGAAATCCGAGGAGATAGCACGGGGACAAGCCAGTAGGTTGAGGGACTTTGGTAAGGGCAAGAGCCCCTTGAGGTTTGGCAGCCAGTTTGATCAAAGACCAGAAAATAGGAGATACACCCCATATGCTGCAGCCCCTACTAGATCACAAGGAACATCTTCCTTTGTGACTGGAATGCAACCTGCCCACTCGATGTCCAGTTTTAGCAGACCCTTCGGATATCCGCGACCGTATCTCAACCGCTGTTATACATGTGGTCAGCCTGGGCACTTCTCTAGAGATTGTCCTCGGGGCGGCACCGCGAGATCGATGACATATCATTCGACAGCCTCAGCAATGTCAACGGGTCAGAGGGCTGGTGTAAGTTACAGAGGCTCACAAGGATCAACAAGACCACCGAGTAGAGTACAGGTGGGACGACCATCTAGTAGCCAGGCTACCAATCAAGCTTCACAGCAGCAATCACAACGACCTCAGATGCGCCTGTTTACTTTGGCGGATGCAGAAGCGAGCGCCAATCCAGATGTTGTGACAGGTACACTTATTGTCTTTTCCATACCTGCTAAAGTATTAATGGACCCCGGAGCGAATAGATCTTTTATTGGTCATAGGGTAGCTATGAGAGCAGATAGGGAGTTGTCACCCCTAGAGCCACCCATAGAAGTTTTAACTCCGTTGGGTGAACGGTTGGTCTGCGAGAGTGTGTATTTGGGCTGTTTGTTGCGAATGGGTTCCGTGGAACTTGAGGTTGATCTAATTCCCTTGAATATGCAAGAAATAGATGTTATCTTAGGGATGGACGGATTGGCTAAGTATCGAGCAAGGATGGACTGCTTCACAAAGAAGGTGAAGTTCAGTTTGGCGGATGGGTTAGAATTTTGTTTCGAAGGTGATCGGCGAGTCGTTCCTTCTTGTGTCATTTCTTGGCTGGATGCTGGACGTATGATCCGTAAGGGTTATTCAGCTTTCTTAGCACATATCAGAGATTTGACAATTGAGTCGCCGGAGCTGAGCAAGATACCAGTAGTACAAGATTTTCCCGATGTGTTCCCAGAAGAATTGACAGGGTTACCACCAGAGAGGGAGATTGAATTTGAGATTGAGTTGTTGCCAGGGACAGCTCCTATCTCCATTTCACCATATCGGATGGCACCAGCTGAGTTGAAAGAGTTAAAGACTCAATTGGAGGACTTAGTTGATCGAGGATTTATCAGACCTAGTGTTTCACCTTGGGGAGCACCAGTTTTGTTTGTCAAGAAGAAAGATGGCACGTTGAGACTGTGTATCGATTACAGACAACTGAATCAGGTTACGGTGAAGAACCGGTACCCGTTGCCACGCATTGATGATTTGTTTGATCAGCTGCAAGGAGCCTCGGTATTTTCCAAAATTGATTTGAGATCAGGTTATCATCAACTGAGGGTTCGTGAGTCTGATGTACCAAAGACAGCCTTCCGGTCACGGTATGGGCATTACGAATTTCTGGTGATGCCGTTTGGAGTAACTAATGCGCCAGCCATGTTTATGGATTTGATGAATAGAGTCTTTCGGGAATACGTAGATCAGTTTGTCATTGTGTTTATTGATGACATCTTGGTCTATTCAAAGTCAGAGGAGGAGCACTTGGTACATTTGCGAACTGTGTTGAACAGACTTAGAGCGCAGCAGTTGTATGCCAAATTCACTAAGTGTGAATTTTGGCTGAAGGAAATAGGTTTCTTGGGACATGTGGTATCAGCAGAAGGTATACTTGTTGACCCCAAGAAGATAGAAGCCATTGTGTCATGGGAACCTCCTCATAGTATCACCGAAATCCAAAGTTTTCTTGGTCTGGCCGGTTACTATCGGAGGTTTGTGGAAAACTTTTCCGTCTTGGCAGGTCCATTGACGCGTCTAACACGCAAGGGAATTCCGTTTGTATGGTCAGAGGCATGTGAGAAGAGTTTTCAGGAAGTGAAAGCCAGACTTGTATCAGCACCGGTTCTTACCTTGCCGGTCAGCGGCAAGGGGTACATTGTGTATAGCGATGCATCAAAGATGGGATTGGGTTGTGTGCTGATGCAGGATGGTAAGGTAGTGGCCTATGCATCAAGACAGTTGAGACCGCATGAGAGCAACTACCCGACTCACGATCTTGAGTTGGCTGCGGTGGTGTTCGCACTCAAAATTTGGCGGCATTACCTGTATGGTGAAACGTGCAAGATGTTCACCGATCACAAAAGCCTCAAATACCTTCTCACCCAGAAGGATTTGAACTTGAGACAGCGAAGGTGGCTGGAATTGATCAAAGATTATGACTTGGTGATTGACTACCATCTGGGTAAGGCGAATGTTGTCGCTGATGCATTAAGTAGAAAGGCATCATCTTCCTTAGCCTATGTTCGTACCGAGTACATGCCTATGTTGATGTGTCTGAGAACATCTAGAGTACAACTTGAGAGTGATGATTCTGGAGCGTTAATAGCTCAGTTGATTGTGAGGCCGACTTTACTAGATGAGGTTCGAACCAAGCAATGTGAAGATCCAGTGTTGAGTCAAATAAAGCAACAGTTGGAGGAAGTAGAAAGCGGTACTAGTACAGTAAGTGAGTATCGTATAAGAGAGGATGGTATCCTAACATTTCGAGGACGAGTGTGCATCCCTCATGATGAAGAGCTTAGGCAATTGATTTTGATGGAGGCACATAGTTCGACGTTTTCCATTCATCCGGGCAGGACCAAAATGTACAGGGACTTGCGAGAACAATATTGGTGGGCTGGAATGAAGAGGCATATTGCTGAGTTTGTAGCAAAGTGCCTCGTGTGTCAGCAAGTTAAGGTGGAACACCAGAGACCTGCAGGATTATTACAGTCATTACCCATTCCGGAATGGAAATGGGAGCATGTGACGATGGATTTCGTAACAGGGTTGCCGAGATCACAACAAGGTTATGATGCGATATGGGTGATAGTGGACAGACTGACCAAGTCTGCACACTTCCTCCCCATTAAGGTGACAGATACGCCGGAGAAGTTGGCAGTAAAGTATCTGGACGAGATTATCAGACTTCATGGCGTGCCAGTGTCGATTGTGTCGGATAGGGATCCGAGATTCACGTCCAGATTTTGGGGGAAACTTCATAGTGCTTTAGACACACGACTAAATTTCAGCACCGCATTCCACCCACAGACAGATGGGCAGTCTGAGAGAACAATTCAGACCTTGGAAGACATGCTCCGAGCATGTGTGTTGGATAGGCATAAGGCATGGGATCGATGCCTACCGTTAGCTGAGTTCGCCTATAATAACAGTTTTCAAGTGTCTATTGGCATGGCACCATATGAGGCATTGTATGGTCGACGGTGTCGGACACCTTTGTGTTGGAACGAGGTCGGAGAACGGAAACTGGATAGTCCCGAATTAGTTGAACAAGCAACAGAGTTGTTGTTACTGATTCGACAAAGGCTGAAAACAGCACAAGATAGACAGAAAAATTACGCTGATAATCGCCGGCGACACTTAGAATTTGCTGTTGGAGACAAAGTCTTTTTAAAAGTGGCACCGTGGAAAGGAGTTCTTCGGTTTCAACAGCGAGGCAAGTTGGCACCAAGGTTCATTGGCCCTTACAGCATTACAGCTAGAGTTGGACCAGTGGCATACCAGTTGGATTTGCCACCGGAGTTGGCGAAGATCCACAATGTCTTCCATGTATCTATGCTACGGAAGTACATGCCAGATCCATCCCATGTACTGACGTCACCACCAATCGAAATTGCCAACGATTTGTCATACAAGACGAAGCCTGTTGCCATTGTGGACAGAGCGGTAAAACAGCTACGGAATCGCACAGTGCCAATGGTATCCGTGTTGTGGCGTAGCGATGTCATGGAGGAACGCACATGGGAAACCGAGCAGATGATGAGGCGGCAGTATCCACAGTTATTCAATGACCTTGGTAAGTAAATTTCGAGGACAAAATTTCTATAAGGATGGGAGGATGTGAGATCCCGTCTATTGTGGTGCCGGTCAGTTGCAGCGCCAACGGTAGCGTTAATGACATCGGTTGCGTGCCGATGCTAAACTATTGGTTTGTGAACACAGCCGTAGGAAGCCTTTAAGGAACCCATAGTGAATCTGAGAGTGTTTACGTATGAGTGTGAGTAAGATAGGTTAGACGATCGAGGTTGAGTCAGTGGAAAACAAACCAGGTTGCTTTTGGTCCGTTTTTAGCGACCACGAGCCGTTTGGGCTCGTTTGTGTGAAACGGGCCGTCGATGGCACGGTCCAGCCTTGTTGAATTTTTGGGCCTGAAGCCCATCAGCCCATCAGCCCTTGGGCCTGAAACCCATCAGCCCAAGCCCACATTTCATCCTTTAAATACTTCTCTTTCAAAAATAACCAGCACATTCCAACCCTAACTCGTTTTTGTCCTTCTTTCACCCTTCCAACCTACCAAAATCCAACCCTTGCTCAAATTGATCCCAAAAACTTGTGGAGGATTGTCCCAAAACACTTTCCCATCAATTTTCTGCACTTTTCCACTGTTAATTTGATGTCTAAGGCCTGAGTTTGAGGTGTTCTTCATTCTGGACGAAAATTCCAGAGTTGTTGGTAAGTGCTTAATCTTTGGTTTTCTTTTGGATTGGTTGGTTTATTCAGGTTGCTAGTGATGTGATTGAATGTTTTTGATGGATGGAAATGCATGGAAACAACCTCTGATTCTTGTGTGAATTTCGGATGAACAGTATCAGGGGGTTGTTTCTTCATGTTCTTGATCATGTTGGTGTATGTTAATTGAGTGGTTGTGGTCAAATGAGGGTATCTGAAGTACTGTGATTTGGTTGTTTAGATTGGATATGAATTGGTTGTTTAGATTGGATATGAATTGGTTGTTTAGATTGGATATGATTTGAGTGTTGAGATTGGATAGAGGAATGTAGATGTGTGTGCAGCGTGAGAGGGTCCATAGGATTGCTTTCAATTATTTTGCATTTTTGATTCCTGGATTGGTTATGCTTAGTATGGCTGTATGGTTTGTGCTTGTTTAGGAGGTACTGGATCGATCAGTAGAGGAAAGGATATCGTTGGCGAACCATCGACGCAACGAGAGGTGGGAGTTTATGTTTCATTTGCATACGCGTAACGTCTTGTTTTCAGAATTCATTTATGATCTAATGTTTTGGTTTGAATGGAGGCATGACTTGAAATGTGTTTAAGAATTGTGTTCAAATGATAATTTTCTGGCCAAGTTTGAATGCTGGATATAAGCTGAAACATGCTGATTTGTTTGGTGTACATGAAATTTCATACGGGTTTTGCAACCTTCCATACGATATGATTTTTCGGCTTCTTAGACATTTTTTCTATTGTGGCTGAATACTTCGAATATTATTTTGAGATGTTTGGCACCTGATTCTAAGACGGCAATGTTTAAATGCATGCATGGAATATCTTATGAATTTTTAGTTTTAATGACCCATACTGGATAAATTCGTTTTTGGTCACTGTACCGATTGGAGTTGACGGTTAATGCTTGATCAAGTTAGGTAAGTATATGGAGTCCTATAGAGAGGACAGTTGCTTACCTTGGAGAGGTATGGGTGGCTATGTGATTGAGTGCTGTGTGCACTATGAAGGGAAAGGCCTGATACATGCTTCATATATATCTTACGACGTTATATACGTGTGCAAAATTGAACGTGACAGATTGTGTTTTCTCCATTCAATTTTGGGACAATACTGATGGTGGGGTTTTGTTTATAGATATATGCGACAATTGAAAACCATCAGTAGGCTTTTATGTAGCCCTTTAGCGGGGGTTACGTGGAAGTGGTTTGTGTCCACCCCATTATGTTGGGCATAGTAGCCAAGTATCAAAACTGTTTTTACTTCCTTTTGCATTTTGGTGTGTGCACGTATGATGGCTACATTGAAGAGTATGAATTGTACTGGTTTGAATAAATGTTTGATACTATGCTTTGGTTTTGTCTCCATTCCACCGTTTATGCTTATGACGCGGTAACTTCCACTGAGGTCTTTGATCTCACCCCCTCCCTTTTTGTTTCAGGACTAAGGTGTGAGAGCTAGCTGTTCAACTTTGAGGTTACTATCCCGGTATTGGTCGTAGGGCTGGACAAATGCACATGCACGTTTTGGACTCAGCATCTTTTACATCTTCTTGTATATTGAAATACTTGTGTCGTTTGCTGGTGCATATGTGTACAACACATGCTTGCATATTCTGATGTTTTGATATATACAAAGTAGTGTTGTTGTGAATTTCTGGGAATCTGTGAGTGTGGACTCACGGTGTTGTATGTTTGAGGCCGTATGGCCCATTGTATATGATCTGATATTCCCGCTGCAGGTGTTTGCTACTCCGTTGTTTGTAAGTTATGCTGAGTATTATTTGCTGCGTGCCATGTTTTGAAAGACATAAGAATGTTATGTATTTCTACGATTAGTAAAACAAAATTTAGCCTTGTGTAGTTCCGTTTGGTCCACCAGTTGGGACAATCGGAGCTGCACGGCGGTGAGGCTCCCGATTACCGGGAACGGGTCCTCACACATTTTGTTTCCTTTCTATTTCATTCTTATTCTATATGGTTTCTATCTTATTCTTAAGAAATAATTCTAGATTTAATTCCTAAGCATTATCTCTTTATATCGAACCTTATAAGTAGAAAAAATTAATCCCAAAACACCCTATAAATACAGATGTCGGCCTAACCTATTCCATCACACAAATCTCTTGTATTTCTTTTATTTTTCTGAAATTAAACTCTTTTTTTTTCCTCTTGCTGCCAAAAGTTTTCCTACAAAACCATAGCCTAATTCTTTCATCTTTCATCCGATTTCTGCAAATAATGGCTTGTTAAAATTACCTTTCCATCCTGCATCCTACTATCTTGAATTCATCCCTAAAAAATTAGATTTTATGAGACAATGATTCTTTCCTTGATAGATGTCCTATGACCACTAAAAGTTTAAGTACTGGTTAGCCTAAATTGACCATTTTTCCACTGAGATAATTCCAGATTTAGTTCCTAAGCATTATTTTTTATATTTAGCCTTAAAAGTTAGAAAAATTAATCCCAAAAGATCATATAAATACAAATGTCACCCTATCCTATTCCATACACACAAACCTAGATGTTTGTTTCATTTTCTGAAATTAAACCCTTTATCTTTTTCTTTTTGCTGCCGAAATTTTTCCTACACTAACCATAACCGAACTTCTTCATATTTCATCCGATTTCTGCAAATAATAGCTTGTTGGAATCTTATTTTCATCCTACATCTTACTATCTAGAGTTCAACATCAGAGATTTAGATTTTGTGAGACTCTGATCCTTTCCTTGATAGATGTGCTAGAGATCCAGATACAGATGCAACTGAAATGATCATTTTTCATCTGAAGAAATAAATGTGTGGTCGCTAGAAATAATTTTGATGGTTTTTTTCATTTTTGATTCATTTTATTTCCTTCATATTTTGTTTCTTTTCAGTTTCACTCTTGTCCTATATGATTTATTTCTCATTATTAGGAGATAATTTCATATTTAATTCCTAAATATTATCTCTTTATATCTAACCTACACAGACCATAACCTAATTCTTTCATCTTTCATTCGATTTTTGCAAATAATATCTTGTTAGAATCATCTTTTCATCCTGCATCTTGTTATCTAGATTTCATCATTAGAAAGAGAGATTTCATCATCTTTTCATTCTTTCATTTTCCGAAATTAAACCTGTGAGACGCATCCCGTAGGGGGGGTTAGGTTACCCAATCCCACATCGAAAAAGGAGTGAGGGAGGTTTTGGGCTTATATGTGTTGTGTGATGGTATCATTTGCAACAAGATGCATCTTTTGGGCCATGTGGTTAGAAACCTAACTTAGTGTTGCAGTTGTGATCCATCATGCACACATACACGTCTGGGCCCTCTAGACCGAGGTTTCGGGGGCCGGGTCATGAGAAATGGTAGCTGAGCCGATCTCGCTCCCTATTTCTGGTGGGCTTGGGACGTGTTGTGTGTTCACATTTGGGCCCGTGAGTTTGAGCCCAAGTCAGTTACATTTGAGCTACCCTTGTGAGGACACGAGGTCTATAAGGAGGGGAGATTGTGAGACCCAGCCCGTAGGGAGGTTTAGGTTACCCAATCCCACATCGGAAAGGAACGAGGGAAGTTTTGGGCTTATATGTGTTGTGTGATAATATCATTTGCAACAAGATGTATCTTTTGGGCTATGTGGTTAGAAGCCTAACTCAGCGTTGCAGTTGTGATCCATCATGCGTATATACACGTCCGGGCCCCCTTGGATGACGGTCCGGGTAGTGACAAAACCCTTTATTTTTTTCTTCTTACTGCCGAAATTCTTCCTACACCAATCATAGCCGAACTCTATCATGTTTCATTTGATTTCTGCAAATAATAGCTTGTTGGAATCTTGTTTTCATCCTACATCTTATTATCTAGAATTCAACATCAAAGGGTTAGATTTTGTGAGACCCTGATTCCTTCCTTGATAGATGTGCTAGAGATCCAGATACATGTGCAACTGAAGTCACCATTTTGCATATGAAGAAATAGAAGTAATGGTTTTTTCCAATTTTGATTCATTTTATTTCGTTCATATTTCATTTTTTTTCTGTTTCACTCTTATCCTAAATGATTTCTATCTCATTATTATGAGCTAATTCCAGATTTAATTCCTAAACATTATCTCTTTATATCTAACCTTAAAAGTAGGGAAATTAATCCCAAAAGACCCTATAAATACAGATGTCGGCCTACAATATTCCATTCACACAAATCTTTTGTATTGTTTTTACTTTTCTGAAATTAAATTTTCTTTTTTTCCCTTTGCTGCCAAAAATTTTCCTTCAAAAACCGTAACCTAATTCTTTCATCTTTCATCCGATTTTGCCAAATAATATTTTGTTGGAATCATTTTTTCATCCTACATCTTATTGTCTGGAATTCATCATTAGCAAGTTAGATTTTGTGAGACCCTGGTTGTTTCCTTGATAGATGTCCTAGAAGCCCTAAATGTCCAAGTATCGATTAACCTAAATTGATCATTTTTCCCCCGAGGAAATTGATGTATAGTGGCCAGAAATGGTTTTGATGGGTTTTTCCTATTTTAATTCATTTTGTTCCCTTTCTATTTTATTCTTATCTTATATGGTTTCTATATTATTCTTAAGAGATAATTCTAGATTTAATTCCTAAGCATTATCTCTGTTTATCTAACCTTAAAAGTAGGAAAATTAATCCCAAAAGACCCTATAAATACAGATGCTAGCCTACCCTATTCCATACACACAAATGTCTTTTATTTTTTTTATTTTTCTGAAATTAATTTTTTTTTTCTCCCTTTGCTGCCGAAAATTTTCCTACACAAACTATAACCTAATTCTTTCATCATTCATCTGATTTTTGCAAATAATATCTTGTTGGAATCATCATTTCATCCTGCATCTTGTTGTTTAGATTTCATCATTAGAAAGAGAGATTTTGTGAGACCCTCGTTGTTTCCTTGATAGATGTCCTAGAAGCCCTAAATGTCCAAGTATCGATTAACCTAAATTGATCATTTTGTCCCCGAGGAAACTGATGTATAGTGGCCAGAAATGGTTTTGATGGGTCTTTCCTATTTTGATTCATTTTGTTTCATTTCTATTTCATTCTTATCTTATATAGTTTCTATATTATTCTTAGGAGATAATTCCAAATTTAATTCCTAAGCATTATCTCTGTTTATCTAACCTTAAAAGTAGGAAAATTAATCCCAAAAGACCTTACCAACAACTCTGCAATTTTCGGCCAGAATGAAAAACACCTCAAAATCAGTCCTTAGATATCAAACTAACAGTGGAAAAGTGTAGAAAATTGATGAGAAAGTGTTTTGGGACAATCCCCCACAAGTTTTTGGGGTCAAATTGGGCAAAGTTTGGATTGTGGTAGGTTGGAAGGGTGAAGGAAGGAGAAAAATGAGTTAGGGTTGGAATGTGCTGGTCACTTCTGGAAGAGAGTGTGGACTTGGGCTGATAGGTTTTGGGCCTAAAAATTCAACAAGGCTGGACTGGGCAATCGATGGCCAGTTTCATCACAAATGAGCCCAATGGGCTCGTGAAATGTCAACCAAATGGCCCAAAAACTTCTTTGAGTATGTAAAACTATAACATAAGGATTGGGCCTGAAAAAAAAACAAAATCGCAAACAGCCTAAAACACAATTTTTGGCCCAAACGGCCCGCAGTCGTTTAAAATGGACCGAAATCAACCTAGTTTGTTTTCCACTGACTCAACCTCGATCGTCTAACCTATCTCACTCACAATCATACTTAAACACTCTCAAATTCACTATGGGTTACTTAAAGGCTTCCTACAGCCGTGTTCAAAAACCAACAACGTAGCATCGGCGCGCTCCCACTGGCACTAACGCTACCATTGACGCTGCCTCTGACCGGTACTACAATAGACGGGATATCACAATTTCATTTCCTATAGATGTCCAAGAAATAGTTTCACTCTTATCCTATGTGGTTTCTATCTAATTCTTAAAAGATAATTGCAGATTTAATTTCTAAGCATTATCTCTTTATATTTAACCTTAAAAGTAAGAATAATTAATCCCCAAACTCCCTATAAATACATATATCGGCCTATCATATTCCATACATACAAATCTTTTTTATTTCTTTCATTTTCCAAAATTAAACCCTCTGTTTTTTCACCCTTGCTTCTGAACTCTTTCATATTTCATCCGATTTTTGTTAATAATAACTTGTTAAAATCCTCATTTCATCCTGCATCTTATTATCTGGAACTCATCATCAGAGGGTTAGATTTTATGAGACCGTGTTCCTTTCCTTCATAGATGTCCTAGAAGTCTAGGTACTTGTGCAACTGAAATGAACATTTTGCTCTGAAGAAATGTATATGTAATAGCTAGAAATAGTTTTGATGGTTCTTTCCAATTTTGATTCATTTTATTTCCTTCCTATTTCATTTTTTCTATTTAATTTTTATCCTATATGGTTTCTATCTTATTCTTAAATAATTTCAGATTTAATTCCTAAGCATTATCTCTTTATATTTAGTCTTAAAAGTAGGAAAAATTAATTCCTTCCTACACTAACCATACCCGAATTTTTTCATATTTCATCTGATTTTTATAAATAATAACATGTTGGAATCCTCATTTCATCCTGCATTTTATTATCTAGAATCATCATCAGAGGGTTACATTTTTGTGAGACCTTAATCCTTTCTTTGATAGATGTCCTAGAAGTCCAGGTACTTATGCAGCTGATATGAACATTTTGCTCCGAAGAAATGGATATGTAGTGGCTAGAAATTGTTTTGATTGTTTTTTTTCAATTTTGATTCATTTTATTTCCATCACATTTCATTTCTTTTTTGTTTCATTCTTACGCTATATGGTTTCTATCTTATTTTGAAGAGATAATTCCAGATTAAATTCCTAAGCATTATCTCTTTATATTTAACCTTAAAAGTTGAAAACATTAATCTAAAAAGACCCTATAAATACAGATATCAGCCTATCCTATTCCATACACACAAATCTATTTTATATCTTTCATTTTCCGAAATTAAACTCTTTATTTTTTTCCTCTTGGTGCCGAAATTCTTTCCTACACTAACCATAACTAAACTCTTTCATATTTCATCCGAATTTTGTGAATATGAGCTTGTTGGAATTTTTTTTCGTCCTGCATCTTATTATCCAGAATTCATCATCAGAGGGTTACATTTTGTGAGATCTTGATCCTTTTCTTTTGATAGCAGTCCAGGTATTTGTGCAGCTGATATGAACATTTTGCTCTGAAGAAATGGATGTGTGGTGGCTAGAAAAAGTTTTGATGATTCTTTCCAATTATGATTCTTTTTATTTACTTCCTATTTTATTTCATTTCTGTTTCATTTTTATCCTATATGGTTTCTATCTTACTCTTAAAAGATAATTCCATATTTAATTTCTAAGCATTATCTCTATTTATTTAGACTTAAAAGTAGAAAAAATTAATCCCAAAAGACCCTATAAATACAGATACTAGCCTATCCTATTCCATACACACAAATCTCTTTTCTTCCTTTCATTTTTCAAAATTAAACTCTCTATTTTTTCCTCTTGCTTACGAATTTCTTACTACAATAACCATAGCCGAACTTTTTCCTATTTCATTCGATTTTTGTAAATAATAACTTGTTAGAATCCTCATTTCATCCTGCATCTTATTATCTGGAATTCATCATCAAAAAGTTATATTTTGTGAAACCATGATCCTTTCCTTGATTGATGACCTAGAAGTCCATGTACTTGTGCAGCTGAAATGAACATTTTGCTCTGAAGAAATGGATGCGTAATGGCTAGAAATAGTTTTGATGGTTCTTTCCAATTTTGATTCATTTTATTTCCTTCCTATTTCATTTCATTTCTATTCAATTTTTATCCTATATGGTTTCTATTTTATTCTTAAAAAAATAATTCCAGATTTAATTCCTAAGCATTATCTCTTTATATTTAACCTTAAAAGTAGGAAAAATTAATCCCAAAAGACTCTATAAAATACAGATACTGGCCTATCTTATTCCATACACACAAATCTCTTTTATTTCTTTCATTTTCCGAAACTAAACCTTCTATTTTTTTCCTCTTGCTGCTGAAATTCTTTCTACATTAACCATAGCCAAACTCTTTCATATTTCATTCGATATTTGTAAATAATAAAATGTTGAAATCCTCATTTCATCCTGCATCTTATTATGTAGAATTCATCATCAGAGGGTTAAATTTTGTGAAACCGTGATCTTTTTCGTGATAGATGTCGTAGAAGTCTAGGTACTTGTGCAACTGATAGGAACATTTTGCTCTGAAGAAATGGATGTGTGGTGGATAGAAACAGTTTTGATTGTTCTTTCCAATTTTGATTTATTTTATTTTCATCATATTTCCTTTCTTTTTTGTTTCATTCTTATCCTATATAGTTTCTATCTTATTTTTAAAAGATAATTCCAGATTTAATTCCTAAACATTATCTCTTTATATTTAACATTAAAAATAGGAAAAATTAATCTAAAAAGACACTATAAATACTGATACCAGTCTATCCTATTCCATAAACACAAATCTATTTTTTTTTTATTTTCCAAAATTAAACCCTCTATTTTTTTCCTCTTGCTGCTGAAATTCTTCCTACACTAACCGTAGCCAAACTCTTTTATATTTCATCCGATTTTTGTAAATATGAGCTTGCTGGAATCCCCTTTTCGTCCTGCATCTTATAATCTAGAATTCATCATCAGAGGGTTACATTTTGTGAGACCTTGATTCTTTCCTTGATAGATGTCATAGAAGTTCAGGTACTTGTGCAATTGAAATGAACATTTTGCTCTGAAGAAATGGATGTGTGGTGGCTAGAAATAGTTTTGATGATTCTTTCCAATTATGATTTTTTTTTATTTCTTTCCTATTTTATTTCATTTCTGTTTCATTTTTATCCTATATGGTTTCTATCTTATTCTTAAAAGATAATTTCAGATTTAATTCCTAAGCATTATCTCTTTATATCTAATCTTAAAAGTAGGAAAAATTAATCCCAAAACACAATAAATACAGATGCTGAACTATCTTATTCTATACGCACAAACCTCTTGTATTTCTTTTATTTTTTTCCCTTGCTGCTGAAATCTTGCCTACACAAACTATAGCCTAATTCTTTCATCTTTCATCTGATTTCTGCAAATAATAGCTTGCTGGACTCATCTTTTCATCCTGCATCTTACTATCTAGAATTAATCACTAGAAAGTTAGATTTTGTGAGACTTTGGTTCTTTTCTTGATACATATTTTAGATGTCCAAAAAGTCCAAGTACCAGTTAACTTAAACTGAGCCTTTTTCTCTTGAGGAAACTGATGTGCAGTGGCCAGAAACGGTTTTGATGAATCTTTCCTATTTTGATTCATTTCATTTCCTTCCTATTTCATTTCTATCCTATGTGTTTTCAATCTTATTCTTAAGAGATAATTCCAAATTTAGTTCCTAAGCATTATCTTTTTATATTTAGCCTTAAAAGTAGGAAAAACTAATCCCACAAGACCCTATAAATACAGATACCAGCCTACTTTATTCCATGCACACAAACCTCTTTTATTTCTGTCATTTCACGAAATTAAAACCTTTATTTTTTTCTTTTTGCTGCCAAAATTCTTCCTACACTTACCATGGTTGAACTCTTTCACGTTTCATCTGATTTCTTCAAATAATAGCTTCCTGGAATGTTTTTTTTATCGTGCATCTTATTATCTAGAATTCATCATTAGAGGGTTAGATTTTGTGAGACCGTGATCCTTTCCTTGATAGATGTCCTAAAAGTCCAAGTACAAGTTAACCTAAATTGACCATTTTTCCCTTGAGGAAACTGATGTGTAGTGGCCAAAAACGTTTTTGATAGATCTTTCCTATTTTGATTCATTTCGTTTCTTTCCTATTTTAATTATTTTTTGTTTCATTCTTATCCTATATCGTTTCCATCTTATTCTAAGAGATAATTGCAGATTTAATTCCTAAACATTATCTTTTTATATCTAACCTTAAAAGTAGAGAAAATGAATCCCAAAAGACCCTATAAATACAGATATCGGCCGACCTTATTCCATACACACAAACCTCTTGTATTTCTTTAATGTTTCGAAATCAAACCTTCTTTTTTTCCTCTTGCTGCTGAAAATTTTCCAACACAAACCATAGCCTAATTGTTTTCATCTTTCATCCGATTTTTGCAAATAATAACTTGTTGGAATCATCTTTTCGTCCTGCATCTTATTATATAGAATTCATCAGTAGAAAGATAGATTTTGTGAGACCCTGGTTCTTTCCTTGGTAGATGTTCTAGATGTCCTAGAAGTCCAAGTACTGGTTAACCTAAATTGACCATTTTGCCCCTAAGGAAACTGGCTGAATTTGAAGTAGATATGGAAATAATAATTGACAAATTTTTAGCTTCTTGTAGATCAAAAAATAAAAATCGGAGAGTGTGGACATATCTTCAAACTGAGTATTTCATAGAATCATTCAAGCGTGTCCAATATGAAACAAGAGGGCTCCATATATAACCGATCAATTGGCTAGAGCTTACAATTTTATCCTTGCTTTTATCTAATAATGCATACCCTTTCGGGAAAAGTAGTTTTATTCTGAACCACTTCTTTTGAAGAAATCTTTTTATCTTTGTCGGCCATCTTATCTTATTTTTATCATCTCTGGCTGGTCACCTGTCATAACTTGTCTGCCATTTTATCTTCCTTTTGTTACTTTTAACTGGTCAACTATCATATCTTCTTTTGTCATTTTACTAGCCATTATGATAGACTAGTAGTAGGTCTCGATCAAGATCATGATTTGCAAAAGAATCGTCATCGTCATCTTCTTCAGCAACTTTATCTTTTCTTTTTTATCCATTGATTTCTTTTAACTTTTCCAGAAAAGATGCTCTAGAGGTTATGTCTTGGTCTTCTTTATCCTTTTTTTTTTCAGTAGAGATAAGTGCCCTTTTGATTTCTTCATTGGTGAGCTTTAATAATTCTTTTACAGCTTGGACGTCAGCTCGATTTGTCTCATACTTGTGCCAATTCTTCTACTTCATTCTTCGAACCAAGTAGGTGATCTGTGTAGTGGTGTTTATAATCCTAAAGATCCGAATTTCTTCGTGAATTAGGCTATTGTATTTTAAAAGATTTTAAAATACAAATAAAAACTTTATTAGATTCAGGAGCTGATCATAATTGTGTTAGAGAAGGACTAATCCCTACTAGGTATTATGAGAAAACTAGAGAAAGACTACATGCAGTGAACAAACAGAAATTAGAAGTTAAATACAAAATATCAGATGTACATATATATAACCAAGGGATATGTTTTAAAAACCACACAAGGACAAGGGCATCCCAAACCACACAAGGATAAGGGCTTCCCAAACCATACAAGGATAAGGGGTTCCTGCCACACAAGAACAGAGCTTCTGGCCACACAAGAGCCAGACATCCAACGAGCTCTTGTTGGGATTTGCCACCCATATGACTCCCATACCAGTAAGAACCTCCCTTCTCACTAGGAGCATCAGCGCTTACCCCAAATGGCCACCGGAAAAAGATCCTGACACACAAACATGTACCAGCACACATAGGCAAGCACAAAGCACAAAACTACAACAGGGTATTCTCAATTCTGTCAGATCACATTCAGCATATTCAATACACATCACACATGCAAGCCAGGCACTCCTAACCTACCTTAAGGGATTCGATATAGCCTAGAAATTCCTCAATTCAATCCACAACTCAAGCATGTATTATTTAATATGAATGCGTATACAGTTTCACAATCATAGGTACCGAAATCAATTAAGCAAAGAACGAGGTCTCTGGAGAAACCGATGAAGCATAGATCCTACCTCTTTTGTCTCTTAACAAGAAGTTATTCCTTTTCCTTTACTAGATACTTCCGAACCACCTATGTTATCATTAGGGAAAGACAAAAGAACAAACTAAGCATGCATACGCAATAACCAAGTAAATACACTATTTCTTTATCAATTCCACCCTCCAAACCTATCAGAAACCAGTGATCAAATGCCGCAGGTACCTCCCCCTTGGATGTGTGATGTGATAGCCAAGAACTTAATAAGAAACAACCTGAATTACCATCCCTAATTATTATACAATTTTCGGCACTAAGAATAGAGAAATAGGGCAAGTTGCGATTTCATGTTAACAAGTTGTAGGAGTTGCGATATCATGTTATCAAGGAAGGATTAAGGGTTTATAACATGTATAATCAAAAAAAATAAGATCAGAATCCAATAGGTTAATCAATTGATCAAGATAGGCAACAATAGGGCAGTAGGGCAAAGGTAGGGCATACTGATTTCATGTATAGAAAAGATTCAAAGGATGAATTCATGATTGTTCACTATGAATGGATTCTAAACAATCATATGAATTAGGGTAACAACATCAGAGATCAATCAAAGGCAAAATTATACAAATCTTAAAACCTAATTCTACCATCAATTTTCAACATATATTTTGACAAAGAAATACGAACGTCCAAACAACAAAACAAATATTTTGGAAAGAGGATGAAGAGAGCCTTCCAACAAGCTATTATTTGCAGGAATCCGAGTTATGCTATATTGAAGTTCAAGAAGATTTTGGCAGTTCTGCCGAGCTTCAAATTTTCTTTTAACAAAGAATTATGAACGTCAAAACAACAAAAAAAATATGGTTGGAAAGAGGATGAAGATAGCTTTCCAACAAGTCATTATTTTCAGGAATCCGACAAACGATGAAAAAGTTATGCTACATTGAAATTCAAGAAGATTTTGGCAGTTCCGTAAAGTTTCAACTTTTTTTGGGAGAAAGAAATACTAACCTCCTGACAAAAAAACAAAAATTGTTGGAATAATTATGGATAGAACTTTCCAAACAAGCTATTATTTGCAGGAATCCGACAAACGATGAGAGAGTTATGCTGGTTTAAAGTTTCAACGAATTTTGGCAGATATAGGAAGGTGTAAGGGTTTTAAGCTATACGAGTTTTGTGTGTTTTCTATGAATGATTTTTGTGGGGTTTACTTTCTATTTATAATGGATGGTTATGGAATTAAGATTACTACTTTAAAGGCTTTCTTAAAGTAAGATAACTACAAAATTTAAATTCTGTAATTATCCCCTTTTAATGTTAGGGATTTTAATTCCTAATGTGATTATCAACAAATTAAGAACCAAATTAAAGGGAATTAATACCAGAAATAATTACCAAGCATTCCTTACCAATTTCAGCCATCACACATCCTTTTTCAGGGGCAAAATGGTCTTTTTACCTGCACTGAGTTCTGAACTTTTAGGACTAAAAATTTGGGTTCTCACAGGGATTCCCAAGCAACTACAACTTCAATCTTCTTTGGATCAACCAGTACACCATGGGTGGAAACAACACGGCCAAGGAAACCATGTTCGTGTAACCAAAATTTGCATTTGGAGTAGTTCCTGAACAGGTGTCGATCCCTCAAAATTTTCAGCAGAATCCGTAAGTGCTCAGCATACTCTTCTTCTGATTTCGTTAAAACAGATCGTCGTCGATGAAGACTATCACAAATTTGTCTAGGAACTCTCGAAACATGTGATTCAGCAGTTCCATAAACATAGCTGGTGCATTAGTCAAACCGAATGGCATAACCAGATATTGGTAGTGGTTGTTTGTGATCTATGTCGGTCTTCGGAATATCAGCTTCATGAACATGCAACTGATGGTATCCCGATCTGAGATCGATCTTGGAAAACACGGTTGGACCTTGGAGATGGTCGAACAGGTCGTCAATCGACGGCAGAGGGTACTTGTTCTTCACGGTCATACAATTCAACTGCCGATAGTCGATACACAATTGCAGCAAACCATCTTTCTTCTTCACGAACAAGACAGGTGCTCCCCAAGGTAACACACTAGGTCAGATGAAATCACGATCCAGCAAATCTTCCTATTGCGTCTTCGATTCCTTTCATTTCCATAGGAGCTATACGATACGAATGACTGAAAATCGGATTGGTACCTGACATTATTTCAATGTCGAATTCAACTTTTCTTATTGGTGGAAAACTGTGAGACCCCGACCCTTCCTAGTTTAGATATCCAAGAAGTCTAGTAGCCGATGCAGCTGAAATGACTATTTCGTCCTTGAAGAAATGGATGCGTGATGGCCTAAAATGGTTGATGTCAGATATTTCCTATTTTAATTCTGATATTTTTATATTAATTATCCTTAGTTTTATCCCTTACTATCTAAGATATTAGAAAATTCTTTTTTTAAATTAAAATATCTTTTTTAATAGATTTATCCTTTTAAATAGAATTATCCATCTAATAGAATTATCCTTTAATTATCTTTTTAATCTTAAAATTAGGAATTTATCTCTTAACTAAATCTCCTTAGACATCTATAAAAGAGTGGCCAGCCTATCCCACCTAAACATACCAAAACCCACATAGAAATTTCGTAATTTATCTCATTCTTCTCAATTTCCGATTTTTGTCTAAACCCTATCTGAAACTCCTTAATCTTCATCTTGGCATAACTCTCTCATCCTTCATCAGATTCTTGCGAATAATAGCTTGTTGGAAATCTCTCTTCATTATCTTTCCAATCATCTTGAGTTTTTCATCTGTAGGTCAGTTTTTCTGTATTAAAAATTAAATCGTATTTCGACAGTTTGCCAAAATCTGCTTGAACTTCAAAAAAGCATAACTCTCTCATCCTTTGTCGGATTCTTGTGAATAATAGCTTGTTGAAAAGCTCCTTCCGTTCTCCATACAGAAATTCTTTCTATTTATTCTGAAGGTTAGTTTTTATTTACCATAATTTAGGTCAAAATTTGGCGGGATTAGGTTTCAAAATTTTGTGATTTTGCATTCAATTGATTTCTGTTACTGTTCCTCTTGTTTGCATGATTGTTTAGTATCCATTCATGATTTTAAAATCATGAATTCATCCATTGAATCTTCCCTATTTATAAAATCAGCATGGCGTACCTTTTCCCTATTGATGCCTATCTTGATCAACTGATTAACCTATTAGATTCTGACCTTGTTTCTTTTGGTTGTACATGTTATAAACACCTATTCCTTTCTTAACTTCATGAAATCATAAGCCCTAACCTCTCTAATGTTGAAATCGCAAGTTTCCCTATAAACCTTAAGGTGTTGCCAAAATTTGTATATTGAATTAGGGTGAAATATCAAATAGATTCTTACTGAGTTATTGGCCATCACATTACGCATTCAAGGGAAAGATATTGCTGCATCTGGATCACTAGATTTGGGTAGGTTAATTGGTAAAGATTCCAATTGTCTTTGGTTTTTAATTAAGTAGTCTTGTGGCTTAGTATTGTGTGGTCTTTGCCTTGTAATTGTTTAGGAGATTCTGATCTTATTGGAAAGTCAAAAGATTGCATCTGATTCAGACATGTGAGAGGTAGGATCTATGCCTCATCGATTCCTTTGGTTACCTTATTGTTTGATTGTTTGAATATGAGTGAATTCGATTGCCTATATTGGTTATATGCTTGCAGAATGTGTGATTATGATAGGAAATGTAGGAAGTTAATAGGAAAATAGGTTGCCTGATTCGGTTATGACTTTGAGGATTGATCTTTGATTTGTATTGTGATTTGATTGAGGATCCTTTGTTGTAATTTGTGTATGCGTGTACTATATGTGTATGTGTGTATGTGCCATGTTTTTGCTTTGTTTGAAGGATCCTTTTGTCGCAGGCCATGCGAGGTAAGTATTGTTGCTCCTAGGAAGAGGAGAGATGCTGACCAAACCGGGAGGTTTATGGGTGGTTATTCCCAGCAAGAGCTCGCTGGATGCCTTGTAGGCCAGTAGAAGTCTGGACGTCAGGAAGCCTTGTAGGCTAGATCGAGTCTGGACGTCAAGATGCACTATAGGCCAGTTCAAGTCTGGACGTTAGGCTGCTCTGTTTGAGAGTGACAAGATGACTTGTATGCGCTGCTGCAAGAGTGCTCCTATGCCAGTTCAAGTCTGGGTGTCGGAGACAACTAAAAGGCTTTCTGCATATTGTTTATCTAACCATTTACCCTTTGTGCAGCAAAACCTTGGACAACACAGGTGGAAGGGGATGTCCTTTTCTTTTTCCTACTGTCGAGAGTAACCTGATGAGTTTTCCTGCATGTGTACTTCTGATTTTCAAAAGTTTTTGTAGTCCACCCTCAGCTTTAGTTTCATCCCTTACCCTTTTTACTGATTCTTGAATTGTGTGATACCCTTAGATAAGTAGGGATGATCTGATGTTGTTTGGGAGATGTTTGATTGGGAATCCCTAGGACTTATAATGCTGTTACCCTACTGAGATTTTTGTAATCTTATCCCTTCTTTTCTCCCCCTTTGCAGGCTTAGGTGTCTACTTTGTTGTTGGTACCAAAGGTGTGAGATCAAGGCTACAAGGTTGGATGAATTTGCACCCCTTTTCTATTGAATACACATGCCATGTCTTTGAACTTGTGTGGATTTGCATTCTGGCTTTCCAATCCCTCTTTCTCTTTTTGTTGCTCCCGAAATATGCATGATACTATTGGTTGATGTTTTGAGATTCCTATGGGATTTGTGTGTTATGTTTCCATTTGTTTTGAGTATTAATATAAGTCTTCAGCTGATGTTTTCTTTCACTCCGTATAAGCCAGAAATTCATTAGTATTTGAATATGCTCCAACCTTTAAATAACATATAAATCAACCAATAAAATTGACAGTTAGGTGACTTGAGCCTTGTGGGATTGAAATAGGACCTTGCGAGGGCTTATTTGGGTTTCACGGCGGTAAAAGTCCTAATAGGTTGGGTTTGGGTCCTTATACAAACAAGCTATGTCTTCAGGAAACACATCCAGAAATTTACGAACCACTAGAACAGAATTCAGATCCGAGAACTCTTTAGAAAATTCTTGTACATGCGTGACGTACGCAGTACATCCTTTGCTGATCAATCGTTTTGCATTGAGCCAGGAAATCATGCGAGTTGGAACAACTCGCCTATCACCTTCAAAGCAATGCTTGGAACCATCACGAAAAGTGAACCACACATGCTTGGTGAAACACTCCATTCGAGCTTGATATTTAGCCAGGCAATCCATGCCTAAGAACACATCTAGTTCTTGGATGTCAAATAGAATCAAATCCACTTCTAGTATATTCAGACCCATATGTACAACACAGTTGATGTAGACTAGATCACAAGTTAGTTGCTCTCCCAGAGGAGTTGGAATCGTAATAGGAGGAGACAGGGGAGACAGAGGCCGATTTGAACTAAATGCTATCCTTGGACTCACAAATGATCTATTCGCTCTGGGATCTGATAGCACTTTAGCATTTTGAGAAAAGACTGAAATAGTACCTGTCACCACAATAGGGCTACCTTCGGCATCAAACAGGGTGAACAATATCATGGGCCTAGGCTGCGTCTTACTAATAGATTCGATAGGTGGTACCCTAGGTGTGCGTGCTGGTGGTTTAGTGGGATTGACATACCCACCTCGGCCTACATTTGGTGTGCCTGTGATACATCTCAGTTTGGGACACTCCCTCCATATATGACCCATCTTACCAGTGTTGTAGCATCATCTTGGCTGCCAATTCCACATAGATCCATTGGGACTAGGACCAAAAAAATTTCCTTATGAAGTTACCTCCATTGTCATTATTCTTCGAAGGGTATGACCTTAAAGGATAGGGTCCCGTATGCCAGTTGAATTTTGAATCTTGCCTGAAAGGTCCATCACTAGTTGCTGTGGACAGTTTTTTGTTTTACATGATCTTTTAAGCTTCGGTCACAGCAATAATTAATTGTTGCAAATTCTGCTTCAGTGTCGTACCAACAATGGTTTTGAGCTTGGTACTCAGCCCATCTTGGAATCATCTCGCGAGCTGATATTGTGAGCGATACTCCTCTAAAGAAAATTGGGACAACTCCCTCAATTCCTTCTCGTATTCCAGCACTAAACAGATGCCTTGTTCAAGCTTATAGAAAGCCTGTCGCTGCTCATTTTTGTGGAATCCAGTGTAGAATCTCTGATCAAACTCATATCAAAATCCCTCCCATGTAGGCAAATGATTCCCGAACCGCAAACTCATGGTTGTCCACCATGCGAGGGCTTTTCCTTCAAGTAAGAAAGTGGCAATGGAAACCTTGTTGCCATTAGAGATACGCAAGAACAAGGGCACTCGGCATAGGGTATGAATCTATTCACAAACCACAGCAGCACCTGCTAAACCGATGACATCTTTACATCCCAAGCTAATGAGCTTCCTTCAACAACTTCATAATGACAACTAGAAGTCTCTTGGCCTCCTTAGGATGAGCCAGCTTAACTAGTTCAAGTGGAGGAATAGGATCTTCCACAAGTGGTGCAGGTTCATTCTGAAATTGGACCTATAACCTATCTGAATCTCACAAGGCTTATCTCCCTAAGTTTCGATTTTATTAAGTTGCTTTCTTATGCTTTTTAAAGGTTGGAGCATGATAATGGACAAAAATTCTGGAAATAAACGAAGTGAATTAAAACATCAGCAGAAATCTTTATAATTTATCAAGGATACCACAACACACAAGTCCCATAGGGATCTAAAAATCCAGCGAGTAAAACCCCAGTAAATTTTTTAAATAAGCAAACAAAGGAGACATTCCAAAATTCATAAAGTAGTCCAATCAAACTTCATCTTTTATGCGTAAGCAATCAAGGAAACAGGTATGCGAATGTGATGAAATATCGTCCCGCCATGCACACCTCTCCATTAGGTACCTTTTCTTTTCTGGTTTTGATTTCTGTCTTAAATAGTGATGTGGTATGTGTGTTTTGTTTAGTATTGCAAGGTCGACTAGGAAATGGAGTGGCGAAATGAAAACATGGTAGGTCTATAACCCATAGTTCTTATGCAAAAATTTTGAGGAAAAAATTTTTATAAAGAGAGGAGGATCTGAGACCTTGATCTTCCATAGGGTAGATATCCTAGAAGTCCATATGTCAGAAATGGAACTCAGGTACTGGTACAGCTGAAATGACTATTTTTCCCACAAAGAAATAAAAGCGTGATGGCCTAGCTAACTATTTCCTATTTTAATTCTGATATTTTTACTATCCTTAAGTTTTATTCCTTGTTGTCTAAATTATTAGATAGTTCTTCCTTTTAAATAGAATTACTTTTTTAATAGAATTATCTTTTTAATAGAATTATCTTTTAATCATTTTTTATCCTTCTAAACTTAAAAGTAGGGAATTATCTCTTAATTAAACCTTCTTAAGACCCTATAAATTAACATAGCTAGCCACCCTATCTAGGACACAATTACTTTCACACAAAAACAAACTCTTTCCCTCTCTTCTTTTGCCGAAATTTCTTCTCCCTAAACCCTAGCCAAAATTGATCATCCTTCATTAGATTTCTGCATGTGATAACTTGTTAAAGTCCTCTCTTCATTGTACATCTTATTATCTTAGTATCAGAAGCAAGAGGTTAATGTTTCTCTTTTAATTTTGTTGCCATAATTTCTAGAATTCTTAGCTGAATTTCTTTTGATTCAACCCCTTATTGGTTTATATTTTTGTTCATCTTCATCGTTTGAATGTTTGGTACCTATCCTTGTTAAGTTTTGATGAATTTAGCCCTTGGCTCTTCTTATTGAAAAAGTGGCATGCCCTACTCCTAACCCTATATTTGCCAAAATTTAATCAAATGACTTGTCTATTGGCTTTAGATCTTGTTGCTTTAAATCGTTTGAGTAATTAGAACCCATTCCTTTATATTTGGCTTTAGATCTATGCCTAATGGGTTCATTTGGTTACCCTTTGGTTGTATGCCCATTTACTTGATGATTTCAGTTTGATAGGCTTTAATATGCATGCGCAATTGGAGGATATAATCATAGGGAATTTCGGGAATCATTAAGGTTATAAAATACCTATATTTAGCTAAAACATGTGCATTGATTTGTGATTGGTTTTGTTTGTGGATCCTTTTCTGTGATTTGTGTATATTTGTACTTTGTGTGTATGCGTGTATAAGTCTTCGATTGTGTTTGAAGGATCTTTTTTGTTGCTGTCTATGGGAGGTAAGTATTGTTGCTTTTAGGGAGAGGATAGATGCTTAGCGAACCGGGAGGTTTGTGGGTGGTTATTCCTAGCAAGAGCTCGTTGGATGCCTTTGTAGGCCGACTCAAGTCCGGACACTAGGATGCCTTGTAGGCCAGTTCGAGTCTGGACATCAAAATACCTTATAGGCCAATTCGAGTCTGGATGTTAGAGACAACTAAAAGGCTTGCTGTAATATTGATTCTTTAACCATTTTACCCTTTTTGTAGTATAACCTTGGACAACATGGGAAGATGGGGACAAACCTTGGTTTTGAAAATTAGATTATGTTATAGGCTACCTGTGTGCTTCTGAATGAGAAGAGTTTTCAGTCTTTCCCTTATTTTCTACCAATTTTTGCCTACCTTTATACTTTGTGTGCTTGTGTTACTTTTAGCCCCTATTATGTGAGATTAATGCTTGCAGTTTTAATTGAATATCTTAGCTAGTTTTAGATGTTGATCTTTTGGTTATTAGGAGATGTTTAATTGAGAATCCTGAGGACTTATGATGTTGTAACCCTACTGAGATTCTTATAATCTCACCCCCTTATTTCTCATCCTTTGCAGGCTTAGATGTGTGCTTTATTGCTGGTATCAAAGGTGTGAGACTAAGGTTGCACGACTGGACGAATTCGCACTTCTTTTGCATCTCTTTCCCATTAAATGCACATGCCATGCCTTTGAACTTGTGTGGATTTTCATTCTGGCTTTTCAATCCCTCTTCCTCTTTCTTGTTGCTTTCGAAATATGCATGATACTAATGGTTGATGTTTTGAGATTTCAATAGAACTTGTGCGTTATGTTTCCATTTGTTTTCAGAGTTAATGTAAGTCTTCCACTGATGTTTTCTTCCACTCCGTATAAACTAGAAAATTATTAATGTATAAACATGCTCCAACCTTTAAATAGCGTATGAATCAACCAATAAAATTGATAATTAGGTGACTTAAGCCTTGTGGGATTCAAATAGGACCGTACGAGGACTTATTTTGGTTTCACATCGGTAAGGGTCCTAATAGGTTGGGTTTGAGTCTTTACATATGCAGTTCGAGGATTGTCTACCTTCTTAGGATGAGTTCCTACATGAATTTAATGAAAGATTTTACAATCGGTTCTATAAGATTGAGCAGCAACAAGCTTCAGCAAGGTACCCGTTCGGTGCTAGAGTATGAGAAAACGTTGAGGGAGCTGTCCCATTTTGCACCAGAAAAAGATCGCACACATTGTAAACTTGTGAGGCGTTTCCAAGATAGGCTGAGTACTGTAAGGACCCATATTCCATAATTTGCTCCTATTAGAACCCTTACCGTCGTGAAACCCAAATAAACCCAAAACCAGGACCTATTTGAATCCCACAAGGCTTAACCATCTAATTTTTTATTCAGTATGTTCATTCTTTAAATTTTTAAAGTTTGGAGCATGATAGTATTTAGACAAACAATCTGGATTCATATCATGTGAATAAATTATCAGTGGAAGACTTTATGATTAATCAAAAGAACCACAACACACAAGTCTTATAGGGATCTAAAAATCCAGCAAGTAATTCCCCATTAAGTTTTCAAAATAATCAAACAAAAGAGACATTCTAAAAACCAGAAAGTGATTCAATCAATCTTCATGTTATATGCACAAATAATCAAGGAATAGGTATGCAAATGTGATGCGATATCACCCTGCTGTGCATCCTTGATTCTCACACACTGGTACCATGAACAATGAATGTACTTAATGTGATCCTTGAATTTGAGTCCTAAAAGTCCAGAATCCAGTGCAAGTGAAAAAAACTATTTTGCTCCTGAAGAAAAGGATGTGTGATGGCCGAAATTGGTCTGGGATATTTAGTAGAATAAGCGAATTTGATGTTGATTGGGAGATCTTTGTTTAGGTTTTTTCAAATTTTATGATGTTGTAATCTACCCTTTTGGTTTTCTCCTTTTTCAGGCTTAAGTACTTCTTTTGCTAGTGGTATTGAGGTGTGACAGCAAGGCTGCACGTCGAGACGATATTGCATCACATTCGCATACTTCTTTCTTTGTTGATTTCTTGCGCATATACCCTTGAACATGCAATTTGACTGGACTACTTTCTTGTTCTTTAGATCCTTCCTATTCTTACTTATTTCAGAAATATATTTAAGGGTTACTTGCTGGATTTTGAAACTCCTTTGAGACTTGTGTGTTATGGTTCCTTTGATTAATTATAAAGACTTTTGTTGATGTTTTTATTCACCCTGTGTGTTACCAGAATGTATGTCTATTATTATCATGCTCTAACCTTTGAAAAGCATAAAAATAAACTTAAAAAAATGTAATTAGTGTGATTAAGCTTTGTGGGATTCATATAGGTCCAAAGAAGGGCTTATTTGGGTTTTATGGCATTAAAGGTCTTAATAGGTTGGGTTTGGGTCCTTACACTCATCCCATCTTGGAATCGTCTTGTGAGATGACAAGGTACGCATTCCTCTTCTGGTGCAAAATAAGACAGCTCCCTCAGTTCTTTCTTATATTTCAGAACTGAACGGTTACCCTAGTCAAATTTGTAAAAGGCTTGACGCTGCTCAGTTTTATGGAACTGGGAGTAGAATCTTTCATTTAACTCATGTAGGAACTCACCCCAAGTAGGTAGATGATGTCCGAACCGTAGGCTCACAGCAGTCCACCATGCAAGTGCTTCACCCTCAAGTAGGAATATGGCGATGGAAACTTTGTCATCGTCAAAAACATGCAAAAATAAGACAACTCGGCATATAGTATCAATCCAGTCACGAGTTGCAACGACACCTGCTGAACCACTGAAATCCTTGCATCCCAACTGGTGAGCTTCTTTCAGCAATTTGGTAATGACAACAGGAAGTCTCTTAGCTTCTTTAGTATTAGTCGGCTGAATAGGTTCAAGAGGTGGCATGAGATTTTCCTCAAGAGGTGCAGGATTATTCAGAATTTGGTCCTCCATTTGTTGTTGGTTTACAGCAATTCCATGCAACACATTCACTATCTACGCTAGCACAGAATCTATGACCAGTGCGGCTGGGGCTGCTCGTTCAGCTTGGTTTTCAGGTTGCTAAACCTAGTTTTGGGGTTCAGCTTGCCCTCCTTGCTCATTCGGTTCATTCTGCTCATTCTGATCAGTCGGTTGCTGTTCAGCTTATGCTTTGATCCTACCCCGACAAGCTCTAGAAGGATTATGCATCCAAATTTACCTTGCCATGCTAAACAAACACATTCGTGGTCACTTAATGCATAACCCAAATACGAAACTAAAGGAAGGAAATGGTACCTGGTAGAGAGGCGTACACCGGACACTATGCATATACTGAAACAAATCACAAGAGATGCATACAAAACACAACATAGTCTCGGCATTCATACACATACTTAGAAGCATAGTCGGCAATCACATTAAAACACATAGAGACATCTGACATAACATGCATATATACAGGAGTATATTCGGCAACACATAGCATGTAGCAAGGAAACACAATCAAACTCTTAGCAAAACTTATCAAAACATATTCAGGTGTACAGCATATAATTACGCACAAGAACACACAAAAACACGCAGCAAAGATTTCAGAAAAGTACACAGCAAAGCACACACAATCAAACATTGCATTAGAACACACAAAATCAGGCATTAGCTTGTAGGGAACACTCGGCATAACCATAGCTAGATTGCGGGTGTGCGTGTGTGTACATTCCTACAGCAAAGACAATAACACAAATTAGTAAATATCAATCAGACTTGTAGGTACTCACATATAATAATCAAATCAAAATTATGTAATTAAAATCATGTTTCCTAAACCATGCTCTGCTACTAAACCTGTAGTTACCCAAACCCAACTTATAAGGACCCTTACCACTATGAAACCCGAATAAGCCCTCGCAAGGTCCTATTCAAATCCCACAAGGCTCAAGTCACACTAATTACAAATTTTAAGGTTTATTCTTATGCTTTTAAAGGTTGTAGCATGTTAACACTTAGACATACAATCTAGTATAATACGGAGTGAATAAAAATAATCAACAGAAGTCTTTCTAGATAATCAAATGAACCATAACGCACAAGTCCCAAAGGATTCTAAAGATCCAACTATGTTCTTGGAAATTAGAGGTAAAGAATAGTCATTCAGAAACAAGAAAGTAGTCCAATCAAGCTTGCATGAACAGAGGAAATTGAGCAATCAACCAGCAAGGAAAATGACATCCAATTGTGATGTAATATCATCCCGCCGTGCAATCTTGATCTCACACCCCAGTACCATTGACAAAATATTTACCTAATCCAAAAAATGGAAAAAAAAAAGGGATGAGATTACAAGAATCTCAATAGGGTCACAACATTATAAGATTTGCAGAAATTTAAACAATTATCTCCCAATCAACATATTAGATCGCATATACTAGCAAAGGGATCAAAAAAACAGCAAGCATGCACAATAAAGGGCTAGGCCGAAATCAGTATGTGTTGGGAGGACTAAGAACACTTCTGAAACTAATTGGTAATTTATCATCTGATTTTTTCAATTGAATGGCGATCCCCTTCCATCTATGTTGTCCAAGGCTTAGCTACACAAAGGGTAATTGTTTAGCAAACAAACTAATCAGCAAGCCTTTCCATCTTGCCACAAAAGGACAAGGGAATTAAGCCAAAAAAGGACAAGGGCATCCAAACCACATAGATAAGGGCATCTTGCCACATAAGGATAAGACAACTAGCCATACAAGAACTAGGCTTTTAGCCACACAAGTACAAGACATAGCAATCACATCATAATACAATAAACAACTAAGTAACATATGGTAAAACCAAAATAGGTATTCAATCCTTATCATATGGATCCGAAAATCACCTAAAATATCCTGAAATCAATCCACAAGCATACATACTAAACCACAAGCATGTACATTCACAAAACACAAACCAAATTCATCATGCAAACAAAGGATTCCTGGAGAAACTTATGAGGTATAAATCCTAAACAACCATAAGGCGAAGTGTAAGGACCCAAAATCCTAACCTATTAGTAATTGCTCTAACTAAGACCCTTACCACTGTGAAACTCAAACAAGCCCGAACCAGGACCTATCTGAATCCCACAAGGCTCATCTATCTAGTTTCGATTTTAGCATGTTAATTCCATTAAGATTTTAAAGTTTGGAGCATAATATTAAACAAAAATTTTGGTATCATACGGAGTGAATAAAACATCAGCAGAAGTCTTTAAATTTAATCAATGAATCCATAACACACAAGTCCCATAGGGCTCCAAATAACCAGCAAGTGAACCTTCAACATAATTCGGAAATAACAAGCAAAGGAGGAATCTTGAAAAACCAAAAAATAGTCCAATCAATCATCATGTTATATGCGCAAGCAACCAAGGAGACAAGTATGCAAAAATGATGCAATATCGCCCCGCCGTGCAGCCTTAATTCTCACACACTGCAACGAATGTACCTAAGCTTGAAAAATGGTGAAAACAAGAGGATGAGATTACAAGAATCTCAGTAGGGTCACAACATCATAAGATCTACAAAAATCTTAAAGAAATATCTCCTAAACAACATCAGATCATCCTTACTCATCTAGGAATATCACGCAATTAAAGAATCAACCAAAAGGGTTAGGACCGAAATTAAGGCTGAGGATGGACTACAAACACTTTCGAAAATCAGAAGTACACAGTCTGGAAAACTCATCAGGTTACTATCGGCAGTTGGAAAAAGAAAGGTCATCCCCTTCCACCTATGTTGTCTAAAGTTTTGCTGTACAAAGGGTAAAAGGTTAACACACAAGCTAATTAGCAAGCCTATTCATCTTGCTAGCACACAAGACAAGGAATCTAGCCAGCACATAGGACTAGGAATCCTAACCAGTACATAGGATTAGGGCTTCTTGCCAGCATACAGTACAAGGCATCTAGCCAGCACAAAGTGGTAGGCATCTAGCCAGCACAAAGTAGTAGGCATCTAGCCAGCACAAAAGACTAGGCATCTAGCCAGCACACAAAACTAGGCATCCAGCACACACAAGCTGGGGATTGCCACCCATACGACTCTCATACCAGTAAGAGCCTCCCCTCTCCCAAGGAGCATCAGCGTTTCCCCCGAATGGCGATCGGAACAGGATCCTGACACACAAACAAGCACACACAGGCAAGCACAAAGTTCAATACCACAATAAGGTATTCTCAATCAGGCCAGAACACATTCAATTTGTTCAAAGCACACAACACATGCATATACCATATAATCAATTAGCATGCAATATTATCAAGGGTATGCAACGAAAATAACCAACAAGCAACAAAGATCTCTGAAGAAACCGATGAGGCATAGATCCTACCTCTCTTGTCTCTGAACAAGAAGCTATTCCTTTGCCTTTATTTAAGCGATCCAAACCACCTATAGCATCACAAGGAAAAGATAAAACCAAACTAAGCATGCACACTCAATAACAAAGTGAGTACTTTATTTCCTTACTAATTCTACTTACCAAACTTATTAGAAACCAGTGATCAGATGCCGCAGGTGCCTTCCCTTTGGATTTGTGATGTGATAGCCAAGAATTTAACAAGATTCAACCCGAACTATCATCCCAATTAACTATGTATATTTCGGCACTAAGCATATGACACAAGATAAATTGCGATTTTATGTATTCAAGGTGTAAGGGTTGCGATTTCATGTTAACAAAGAAGGATTAGGTGTTTACAACTTGTACAATCAAAAGAAACAAGATTAGAATCCAATAGGTTAATCAATTGATCAAGATAGGCAACAATAGGGCAAGGGTAGGGCATACTGATTTCATGTATAGAGAAGATTCAAAGGATGAATTCATGAGTTTACAATAAGAATGGATAATAAACAATCATACAAACAAGAGGAATAACAACAGAAAGTCTTTAAATTTTGGAGCATGATATTGGAAAAATATTCTGGTACCATACAGAGTGAATAAAACATCAGTGAAAGTCTTTAAATTTAATCAATGAATCCATAACACCTAAGTCCCATAGGGATCCAAATATCCAGCAAATAACCCTTAATATATTTCAGAAACAATAAGCAAAGGAGGAAACTTGAGAAACCAGAAAAAATAGTACAATCAATGATCATATTATATGTGCAAGCAATCAAGAAGACAAAAATATGCAAAAGTGATGCGATATCGCCTAGCCGTGCAGCCTTGATTCTCACACACTGGTACCACGAACAAAAAAAGTACCTAAGCCTGAATAATTGGTGAAACAACAAGATGATATTACAAGAATCTCGGTCGGGTCACAGCATCATAAGATCTACAGAAATCTTAAACAAACATCTCCCAAACAACATTAGGTCATCCCTATACATCTAAGGGTATCACGCGTTTCAAGAATCAGTCCAAGGTTAGGGCCAAACCTAAGGCTGAGGGTAGACTACAAACACTTTTGAAAGTCAGAAGGACACTGGTAGGTAAATCATCAATTATTCTCATCAACAATAAAGGGTCATCCCTTTTCACCTGTGTTGTCCAAGACTTCGCTACACAAAGGGTAAAAGAGATTAGTACACAAGCTAATCAGCAAGCCTATTCATCCTACCACACACGAACAAGACATCAAGCCACACAAGGACAAGGGCATCCAAACCACACAAGGATAAGGGCATCCAAACCACACAAGGATAACGACATCTTGCCACAAAAGGACAAGGCATCTAGCATGACAAGGACCAGGCATCCAGCATGCACATGCCAGGGATTTCCACCCATACGACTCCTATGCTAGTAAGAACCTCTCCTCTCCCCAAGAACATCATCGTTTACCCAGAATGGCCATCGAAAAAGGATCTTGACATACAAACATGTACAAGCACACACAGACAAGCACATAGCACAATACCACAATAGGGTATTCTCAATCATGTCAGAACACAATTAACAAATTCAATGCACACAACACATGCAAATTAGGCACTCATAACCTAACTCAAGGGTTCGGTATAGCTTAGAGGATCAAATCTTGATTCACAATTCAAGCATACTCACTACAACCTATGCACATACACTTATCATACATAAAGGTACCAAAATTAACAAGGAAACAACAAGGATCTCTGAAGGAACCGATGAGGCATAGATCCTACCTCTCTTATCTCTGAACAAGAAGTTATTCTTTTGCCTTTATTCAAGGGATCCGAACCACCTATAATATCATAAACCAAAGACAAAACCAAACTAAGTATGCATACTCAATAACCAATTGAATACCCTATTTCCTTACCAATTCCACTCACTAAACCTATCAGAAACCAGTGATCATATGCCACAGGTGCCTCCCCTTTGGATGTGTGATGTGATAGTCAAGAACTTAACAAGATTCAACTTGAATTACCATCCTAATTAACTAAGCAAATTTCGGCATTAAAAATAAGGCATAAGACAAATTACAATTTCATGCATACAAGGTAATAGGATTGCGATTTCATGTTAACAAGGAAGGATTAGGTTTTTTTAACATGTACAACCAAAAGAAAAAAGATCAAAATTCAATAAGTTAATCAATTGATCTAGATAGGCAACAAATAGAGCAAAGGTAGGGCATGCTGATTTCATGTATAGGGAAGATTCAAAGGATAAATTCATGATTTTACATCATGAAAGGCTGCTAAACAATCGTATGAACAAGAGGAACAACAACAAAAATCAATTGAAGGCAGAATCATAAAATTTTGAAATCTAATCCCACCGAATTATGACCAAAATTACGACAAAGAGAAACTAACCTTCAGACAAAAGAATCAAGATGGTTGGATAGAGGACAGAAATATCTTTCCAAAAAGCTATTAGTTGCAAGAATCTGACAAATGATGAGAGATTTATGCTATTTTGAAGTTCAAGCATATTTCGGCAGCAATAGGGAGGTGTAGGGTTTTTTGGTTGGACGAATTTTGTACATTTTCTATGTAAGGTTTAAGTGTGACCGACTTCCTCTTTATATAGGGTGGTTATGGGATTAATTTTCTTACTTTAAGGGTTACACTAAAGTCAGATAATTATCATAATTAAATTTTGTAATTATCTTCCCTTAATTTTAAGGATTTTATTTTCTAAGGTAATTATCAACCAATAAAGAACCAAATGAAAGGGAATTAATATCAGAAATAATTACTAGACATTTCTTACTAATTTCGGCCATCACACATCTTTTTCTTCAAGGCCAAAATGATCTTTTCACCTGCATTGGCTTCTAGACTTCTAGGATTTAAAATTCGAGGTCTCACAACAACCATTTTAGTTCATTACACATTCATTTTTTTAGGGCAAAATAGTCATTTCAGCTGCACCGGTACCTGAGTTCCATTTCTGACCTGTGGACTTCTAGAACATCTACCCTATGGAGGATCACAGTCTCACATCCTCCCTTTCTTATAAAATATTTTTCTTCAAAATTTCTGCACAAGAACTATAGGTTATGGACCTACTATGTTTCTCTACGCCACTCCATTTCCCAGTGAACCTTGCCAAACTAAACAAACACGTACGATATAACTTTCCAATATAAAACACAAATATATAAAATTGAATGGTATCTAGTGGAGAGACATACACAGGATGATATGCATATGCTAAAAATAAAACACAAATATGCTCACAAAACACAACAATCATACAGATAACGCATACAATAGCAAATTATACACATCAATCAACATTTGCACATAACAAGGTAACATACATAAATATCCGAAAAAACACTATTAACACTACAAGAAACACTCGACAATTATACACAAAGGCACACCAAAACAGACAGAAAAAGAGCATAGCAAGCTATACATCAAAACACATATTCAAATCACATCAAGGTATATGATTAATCAAAAGGAGATATGCACAAGAAATTTGTCAAATCATACAATCAGGTAGGCATAACATGCGCAAGCAGCCATTAACTTCATGTATCAACGTAGTTCATTCATATGCTTATTAAAAGGTTGGAGCATGTTATTTATTAAGGAAAATTCTGGTTTATATGAAGTGAATGAACCATCAGCGAAATACTTACATTAATGTAGAAAACTAGTGGAAACATAACACACAAGTCCTAAAGGAACCACACAAAACATCAACCAATAATATATAGGAAATTTTGGAAACATGGAAGAGAAGAAGACAAGATGAAAAGCCAAAAAGAAAGTCCATACACAAATGCATGTGCAAGAAATAACACCAGCAAGGATATTCAATTATAAATGTAATGCAATCATCCCGTCGTGTAGCTTTTCTCTCACACTTTGGAACCACCAGTAAAGCACACACCTATGCCTGAAAAAGAAGAAATAAGAGGGGGTGAGATTACAAGAATCTCAGTAGGGTCACAATATCATAAGATCTGTAGAAACCCAATCAAACATCTCCGAAACAACATAAGATCAATGCTTAATCTAACAAAGAATTCAAACAACTCGCAAGAACACAAATAGATGGTAGGGCCGAAACCACAAAATTAGCAATCAATCGTGTAAGCCAAAAATTAACAAATCACAAACACCAACAATAGGCCTTCACTCTTCCCTACATCTAGATTCGAACTGGCATAAGAGGCACCCTAACGTCCAGATTCGAATTGGCATACAAGGTGTCTTAAGGTCTAGACTCGAACTGGTATACAAGGCATCTTGCCACGCATAAGACAAGGCATCCTGACAACAAAACTCGACTCAGAGTGGCATATAGGGCATCTTGACGTCTTGACTAGAACTGGCATATAAGATATTCAACGTGCACATGCTGGGAACAATCACCCATACAACTCTCGATTCGGTAAGCATCTTTCCTCTCAAAGGAACATCAACACTCACCTCGAATAACCAGCGACAAAGAGGATCCTAACACACAACAAGTATAAGAAAATACAAGCTAGCACAAGTGTGAGATCCCGAATTTTGAGTCTTAGAAGTCCAGAAACTAGTACAGGTGAAAAGATCATTTTTCCTTTAAAGAAAAGGATGTGTGATGGCCGAAATTAGTAAGGAATGTTTGGTAATTATTTCTGGTATTAATTCCCTTTAATTTGGTTCTTAATTTGTTGATAATCACCTTAGGAATTAAAATCCCTAAAATTAAAAGGGGATAATTACAGAATTTAAATCTGGTAGTTATCTTACTTTAATAAAGCCTTTAAAGTAATAATCTTAATTCCATACCCATCCATTATAAATAGGAAGCCAACTCCACAAAAATCATTCATAGAAAATACACAATACTCATATAGCCTAAAACCCTTACACCTTCCTATATCTGCTAAAATTCGTTGAAACTTTAAACTAGCATAACTGTCTCATCGTTTGTTGGATTCCTGCAAATAATAGCTTGTTGGAAAGATCTATTCATCCTCTTTTCAACCAGATTTTTCTTGTTGTTTGGACGTTGGTAATTCTTTGTCAAAAGAAAAGTTGAAACTCGACGTAACTGCCAAAATCTTCTTGAACTTCAATGTAGCATAACTCTTTCATCGTTTGTCAGATTCCAGAAAATAATAGCTTGTTGGAAAGCTCTCTTCATCCTCTTTCCAACCATATTTGTTTTATTATTTGGACATTCGTAATTATTTGTCAAAAGAAAATTCGAAACTCGGCGGAACTGCCAAAATCTTCTTGAACTTCAATGTAGCATAACTCTTTCATCGCTTGTCGGATTCCTACAAATAATATCTTGTTGGGAAGCTCTCTTCTTACTCTTTCCAACCATATTTGTTTTTTTTTTTGGACATTTGTATTTCTTTGTCAAAAGAT
This sequence comes from Passiflora organensis, assembly GCA_019739055.1. Lineage (NCBI taxonomy): Eukaryota > Viridiplantae > Streptophyta > Magnoliopsida > Malpighiales > Passifloraceae > Passiflora > Passiflora organensis. The sequence goes on along the minus strand of JAEPBF010000005.1, from coordinate 109,074 downwards.
AAGTTGAAAATTGGTGGCGGAATTAGGTTTTAAGATTTATATAATTCTGCCTTTCATTGATCTCTGATGTTGTTGCCCTTATTCATATGGTTGTTTAGAATCCATTCATAGTGAACAATTATGATTTCATCCCTCGAATGCATGAAGTCGAAAATTGTCTTGTGCCTTAATCTTAGTGCCGAACTTTGCATAGTTAATTGGGATGGTAAATCAAGTTGAATCGTTAAGTTTCTGGCTACCACATCATAAATCCAAGGGGGAGGCACCTGCGGCATCTAATCACTGGTTTCTGATAGGTTTGGTGAGTGGAATTGGTAAATAAATAGGGTATTTACTTGGTTATTGCGTATGCACGCTTAGTTTGTTTTTTTTGTCTTTCCCTAATGATGACTTAGGTGGTTCGGAAGTATATAGTAAGCGTAAAGGAATAGTTTCTTGTTCAGAGACAAGAGAAGTAGGATCTATGCCTCATCGGTTTCTCCAGAGACCTTGTTGTTTTCTTAATTGATTTCGGTACCTATGATTGTGAAACTGTATGCGCATTCATATTAAATAATGTATGCTTGAGTTGCAAATTGAATTGAAGAATTTCTAGGCTATACCGAATCCCTTAAGGTAGGTTAGGAGTGCCTAGCTTGCATGTGTGATGTGTATTGAACATGCTGAATGTGATCTGACAGAATTGAGAATACCCTGTTGTGGTTTTGTGCTTTGTGCTTGCCTGTGTGTGCTGGTACGTGTTTGTGTGTCAGGATCCTTTTCCGGTGGCCATTTGTGGTAAGCGCTGATGCTCCTAGTGAGAGGGGAGGTTCTTACTTGTTTGGGAGTCGTATGGGTGGAAAATCCCAGCAAGAGCTCGCTGGATGTTTGGTCCTTTTGTAGCCAGAAGCCCTGTCCTTGTGTGGCAGGAACCCCTTATCCTTGTGTGGTTTGGGAAGCCCTTATCCTTGTGTGGTTTGGGATGCCCTTGTCCTTGTGTGGCTTGGGTTGTTTTGTCCTTGTGTGGAAAGATGAATAGGCTTGCTGACTAGCTTGTGTGTTAACCAATTACCTTTCGTGCAGTAAGTCTTGGACAACACTAGTGGAAGGGGATGACCTTTTCTTCTTCATTGCCGAGAACAATCTGATGAGTTCTGCCTGCCTGTGTACTTCTGATACTTTTTGGAAGTGTTTGTAGTCCCCCTCAGCCTTAGATTCGGTCCTACCCTTTTTGATTGAATCTTTGAATTGCATGAATCCCTTTAGTTGCGTAGGAATGATCATATGTTGTTCAGGAGATTTGTGTTTATGGTTTCTGCAAATCTTATGATGTTGTGACCCTACTGAGATTCTTATAATTTTATTCCATTGTTTTCACCATTTTCTTGAGGCTTAGGTACATTCACTGCTCGTGGTACCAGTGTGTGAGATCAAGGCTGTAAGGCGGGGCGATATTGCATCATTTTTGCATACCTATTCCTTGATTACTTGCGCATATAACTTGAATAAAAATTGGACTACCTTTTGGTTTATTTTAAGATTCCTTCTTTGCTTGTTATTTTCGACTATGTTGGAGAAATTCTTGTTGGTTATTTGGATCCTTACGAGACTTGTGTGTTATGAATCCAGTGATTTAATTTAAAAACTTCCGCTGATGTTTTTACTCACTTCGTATGATACCAGAATGATTGTCTAATATCATGCTCCAACTGTTATTAAATATATAGAATGAACATGCTAAAAGTCAAAAACTTAGTGAGTAAGCCTGGTTGGATTCAGATAGATTCTAGGTGTCTTTGAGCTTGTTTGGGTTTTATGGAAGTAATGACCTTAATCGGAGCAAATATTAATAGGTAGGAATTGGGGTCGTTACAACAAGCACACAGAATTCCAGTAGGATATCCTCAATCAAATGACAATGGAAAGCAGAAACCATAACCAAGCTAGGCAGCAATTGTGAGGACCCATTCCCGGTAAATGGGAACCTCACCGCCGTGCAACCCCGATCGACCCAACGGGTGGATCAATCGGAACCACACAGGGCTTACTGTAAAATCATTTCCAAATCTTGAAACTTTCCTTTGAAATTGAAGCATGGCATGTTATTATAAAAACTCGGCAAAATCAACAACGGAATTATTAGCGGAAGTCTTTTATCTCACACATATCAACCCACGATATAATTCTGTCACACATTTCACATAATATCGCACTGTCATTTAAACTTATGCAGTATAAAATTTAAATCCCAGATTCACACGTTTAGCATACATATGCACACGTCTAGTGTGTACCTACAACACAAATAATGCCGAGTGTCCAAAATGTGTGGAGTACAATATCCAGCCCTACGACCAACAATGGAATAGTAACCTGGAAGCTGAACTGCTAGTCTCTCAATTTAGCCCTGAGAAAAATAAAGGGAGGGGGTGAGATCAAAGGACCTCAGTGGGAGTACCGCGTCATAAGCACAACGTGGGAATAGAGGCAATTACTAAATCAGTTTACAAACCAAGTACGTAACACAATTGAGTCTCATGCTCATATATGCACATAACGAAATCCACAATGCACAATGCACAATGCACGACGCGTGATTATCAAAACATTATGCAACGGCTAATATGCCCAAAACCTACCGGGGCAGACACAAACCACTTCCGAATAATCCCCGCTAAAGGATCACCTGGAAGCCCATTGATGGTTTTAATTTAACAGTTACATATGTATTCAAACCCCTACCATCAAGGTTGTCCGAAACTGAATGGAGAAATCAAATTATCAGATTCCATCTCAGTTTCGTAGATACATGCATATAGCATTATGAGAACTGATCGTTTATAGTGCACTTGAGTAACCATTCATACAGATATATCCTCCATAACCCTCCAAGGTAAGCAACTGTCCCCTCAGCTGGGATCCCCATATACTTACCTAGCTTGATCAAGCATAGTTCGTCAATTCCAGTAAATCCCTAAGAAAATACTTATACTACATTGTTTAGGAAAAACTTGTAATGCATGCTATGTATTTATACCGTTCCACATCAGGCCGATCTCACATTTTTAACAAGTCTCCCTTGTGTTGCCACACACTCAGTTACAAGCAGCAATCCACTCATGGCAACACAATGCACATCACACAGCCATCATGCTTAGTTTTGAACATATATTTAATGCGTTCCAAAGCATGACAAGCATTCATATGAGTCTAACATGATTAGTTATCAGAGTACCAGCAATGCCTCTATTCAAATCAAACCATGCAATCCAATTTTAATTAAACAAATCAACCAGTACGCATATGCAGATGAAACTTAAACTCCCACCTCTTGTCGCGCTGACGACGTACCAGCGACACCTTTGCCTTTCTCAGCTGCCGCAATATCACCTATACACATAAGGCAGTCATAGAACCGTAAGCTAATCTGAATTCAAGTGATCAGAAACTAAAACTGAAATTAAAACCTAAAGGACCCTCTCACAATTACCACTCAACACTCCTCTGCAATTGAACAATTTAACCACTCCATAAACTCACAACCATTCCCCCTTAATCACAACTCTGACCAGCAAACATTCACACATTACAGTACCACCCAAGCAACCAATACACCCAATTCATCGAGAACTTTCGAATTCCACCCTCTGACACTGTTCACCCGAGAATTACACAAAGCTTTCAGGGTGTTTCCAGACACAATCACTCACTAAATTAGCTCAGCAACATTACTAGCAACCTAAAGAAACTAACTTAGAAGCATGGAAGCAAGAATTAAACCACTTACCAGTAAACCCTCAATTTTCGTCCAGAATGAAAACAGTGTAGAAATCACTCCTACCCACCAAACTACCAGTGGAAACGTGTTGAAAACACTGGGGAAGTGTTAGGGTATGATCCCCTAACGATTTCTGAGGTAAAACTGAGTTGAAGGTGAATGTTGGTACTCTTGGATGGTGGAGAGGAAAAAAAAACGGGGAAAGGCATTTACGGCAGATGAAATGAATGGTCTACTGGGTTTAATGCACAAATGGCAAGACTTGGCAAGACTTAAGTGTAACTAATGGGTTAGCTAGTATATGAGCTGACACAATGGATTTGGGCTGAGACTGAATTGGGCTAAATCCCAAGGTCTACCAAGTACAGAAATGCTAATTTCACAGCCCGTATCATTCCAAATGACCAGAATAAAATTTTGCGTAACAAGACGGGTGTCTGGGATTTCGGTTAATCAATTGGGCTTACGAATAGTGTTTGGGCTCGATGAACAGTATTTGGGCTCGATGAATAGTAATCGACCCAAAAATTTATGGTCACTCAAAACGGGTCATAATCTGTCAAATTCCAATTTCCACTGACTCAGTCCTCAATCACGCATTCTAACGTACTCTCGATCACACCTAGACACCCTAAAACACTCAAACACGCTAAGGATTCCCTAAGGCTGAGGCACCCAAAGTAAGAAAAAATTTACAAAACGAATCTGCACTCTATCATAAGCTACTCTCAAAAGGGTGAGGTCTCACAGCAATAATCATAATTGATTTCTGAGAATTCCCTAATTGCAATTACACCCAATCGGCAATCATAGAATAAGCACCCATTCTATTAAAAATTAGCACATAACCAAGGTACACAACCACAAGAATTTGTACAATTTAAGCAACCAAATTTAATGACAATCATCAAGGAAAAAAATGAAAAAAATGATGAGGCGTAGATCCTACATACAATCAACACTCAATCCACAAGCATTCATACACTATTACTCAACCAAAAACAAGTAAACAAGCAAAACGATCTCTGGAGAAACCAATATGGCATAGATCCTACCTCTGACGTGTCTGTATCAGATGCAATCCTTTTTCCTTGATCAGTAAGATCAGAACCACCTAAACAACTATAAGGCAAAGAGAATACAATACTAAGCAACAGGATATGAAATCAGAAACAAAAGGCATCTTAAGATCCTTACCAAAAATTAACAACCAGATGCAACAATATTTTCCCCCTCGGTGCCGGATGTGATGGCCAAGAATTCAGCAAGAATCCTCCTAATTATTTATCCCAATACATTATACAAATTTCGGCACTCATACGATATAGGGCTAGAGCTTGCCGATTTTGTCACAAAACAAGGTACAAGGGTTGATTTCACGAAATTGGTAAGATTGTTTAGTAGTTAACTTTGTTTTAAATTTCCTTTGATCTAAGTTCTTATAGGTGGATAATTGCCTTAGAGATTGTCCTTATAGAGGGATAATTGCTTTAGAGATTAAAGACCCTAAAAATAGGAAAGATAATTAAGAGTTTAATTATCTGATAGATTATCTTATTATGATAAGTAATTAAAAATAGTAATCATAATTCTATACCCATTCATTATAAATAGGAAGCCAACCCCACAAAAATCATTCATAGAAAACTTACAAATTCTTATGAACCTAAAACCCTATACCCCCCTATAGCCACCATAATTCGCAGAAACTTCAAACCAGCATAACTCACTCACCGTTCGTCGGATCTCTACGAGTAATAGCTTGTTGGAAATATCTCTTCATTCTCTGTCCAAAAAGATTTTTTTTTTTGTCAGGAGGTTAGTATTTCTTTGTCTAGGGTTAATTTGAAAATCGGCAACGGAATAAGGTTTTTGCCAAATTTTCTTAAACTTCAAAATAGCATAACTTTCTGATCGTTTATCAGATATTTACAAATAATAGCTTATTGGAAATCTCTTTTCATTCTCTTTCCAACCATATATAAGTCGCAGCTTGGATGTAAATATTTCCTTGTTTAAGGCTAAGACGAAATCGTCTTATGCCCTACTTTTAGCGACAAGATTTGCATAGTTATTTGGAATGATAAATTCAGGTTGAATCTTGTTAAGTTCCTGGCTATCACATCACACATCCAAGGGGGAGGCACCTGCAACATCTGATCACTGGTTTTCTGATAGGTTTGGTGAGTGGTATTGGTAAGGAAATAGGGTATTCAATTGACTATTGAATATGCATGCTTAGTTTGCTTTTGTCTTTGCCTGGTGATAATTTAGGTGGTTTGGATTTATTTAATAAAAGAAAAGGAGTAGCTTCTTGTTCAGAGACAAGAGAGGTAGGATCTACGCCTCATCGGTTTCTCTAGAGGCCCCTGCTCTTTTCTTGATGTTTTTGTTACCTGCTCTTGTTGTATTGCTTGCGATTGGATTATATGGTGATAATATGAAATGAGGAATGAGATATGAATCTCCTAGGCTATATCGAACCCCTGAGTTAGGAATTGAGTGCCTGGGATGCAATTATTATGTGAATTGGATATGTTGATTGTGTTCTGACATGATTGAGGATAACCTGTTGTGGTATTATGCTTTGTACTTGCCTGTGTGTGCTTGTACGTGTTTGTGTGTCAGGATCCTGTTTCGGTGGCCATTCGGGGTAAGTGCTGATGCTCCTAGGGAGAGGAGAGGTTCTTACTGGTATGGGAGTTGTATGGGCGACAAATTTCAGCAAGTGCACGCTGAAGGTCTGGTCGTTGTGTGGCCGGAACCCTGTCCTTGTGTGGCAGGAAGCCCTGGTAGGTATGTGACCTGGGATGCCCTGGTAGGTATGCGACCAGGGAAGACTTGTCCGGGTGGGACTAGTCGACTTGTCCTTGCGAGGACAAGATGAAAGGCTTGCTGATTAGTTTGTGTGTTAACCATCTACCCTTTGTGCAGTAAGTTTTGGACAACACAGGTGGAAGGGGATGGCCTTTCTTCTTCATTGCCGAGGTCAATGTGATGAGTTTCACCTGCCTGTGTACTTCTGAGCTTCGAAAGTGTTTGTAGTCCTCCCTCAGCCATAGATTTGGCCCTAACCTCTTTTGATTTGTTTATGAATTGCGTGATCCCCTTTAGTTGTTTAGGAATGATCTTATGTGAATTGGGAGATTTGTGTTTAGGGATTCTATAGATCTTATGATGTTGTGATCCTACTGAGATTCTTGTAATCTCAAACCGTTGTTTTTATCCTTTTTCAGGCTTAGGTACATTCACTGTTCGTGGTTTCAGTATGTGAGATCAAGGCTGCACAGCGGGACGATATCGCATCACATTTGCATACTTGTTACTTGCGCATATAATATGAATGATTGGACAATTTTCTAGTTTATTTTAAGCACTCTCTTTTGCTTGCTATTTCCGAAACTTGTTGGAAGATTTCTTGTTGATTATTTGGATCCCTATGGGACTTGTGTGTTATGAACCCAATGATTTAATTTAAGACTTCCGCTGATGTTTTATTTACTCCGTATGTTACCAGAACATGTGTCCAATATCATGCTCCAATTGTTGATAAGCAATAAAATGAACAAGTTAAAAATTGGTAGTTAATGATAAGCCTGGTGAGATTCAAATAGGTCTTAGGTGTCATTTAGGCTTATTTGGGTTTCACGGCGGTAATGACCTTAATCGGAGCAATTATTAATAGTTAGGGATTGGGGTCGTTACAGAATTCCAACAAGCTATAACACGCAGAAATCTGATGAATAATTATCGATTTCGGCTAGGGTTTAGGGAGAAGAAATTTCGGCCAAGAGGGAGAGGGATAGAGTTTGTTTTTTTGTGAAAAAGGAGAGAATAATTGTGTGCTAGATAGGGTGGCTGGCCAAGTTAATTTATTGGGTTTTAAGGAGGTTTAATTAAGAGATAGTTCACTACTTTTAAACTTAGAATTATAAGATATGATTAAAGGATAATTCTATTAAAAAGATAATTCTATTAAAAAGATAATTCTATTAAAAAGATAATTCTATTAAAAGGATAATTCTAATAAAAAAATAATTTTATTAAAAAAAAAGAATTGTCTAAAGACTTTGGATATTAAGTGATAAAACTTATGGATAATAAAAGTATCAGAATTAAAATAGAAAATATTCGACAATAATCATTTTAGGCCATCATGCATTCATTTTTTCAGGGGCAAAACGGTCATTTCAGCTGCACCAGTACCTGAGTTCTATTTCTGACCTGTGGACTTCTAGAATATCTACCTTATGGAGGATCAGGGTCTAACATCCTCTCCTTTTTATTAAAATTTCATCCTTGAAATTTCTGCTCAAGATCTATAAGTTATGGACCTACCATGCTTTCGCTACACCACTCTGTTCCTAGTCGACCTTGTCATACTAAACAAACACACATGATGTAACTTTCCAATATGAAACACAAATACTTAAAAAAGAACAGTACCTGGGGGAGAGACGTATACCGAACGATAAGCATATGGTTGAAATAAAACACAAACATGCACACAAAACACAGCAAGCATACACACAAAGCATAAAGCAAAAAATTATACACAGTAATCCACATGCGCACATAACAAGGTAACATACATCAATATCGGGAAAATCACTAATAACACAGCAAGAAACACTCGGAAATTATACACAAAGGCACACCAAAACACACAAAAAATAGCATAGCAAGGTACACATCAAAACACACATTCAAATCACATCAAGGTACATGATTAATCAAAAAAAGATATGCGGAAATATTCATCAAATCATAAAATCAAGTAGGCACAACATGCGCAAGCAGCCATTAACTTCATATATCAACATGCATACATGCGAATCCTATAATCATGATTTCACACTTGTCAGTCCTAATCAAACAAAGAACATGCAAAAGCAATCTAATAATCATATGCGCATGCTTCAAGAATTAAACACAAAATCATGCCAATCACATAAACATATAAGCATGCAAATTACATAATAAGAAAACCTTTAAACCCTGCTCTGCTACCACACATGTAAGGACCCAAACTCAACCTATAAGGACCCTTACCGTCGTGAAACCCGAATAAACCCTCGCAAAGTCCAATTCGAATATCACAAGGCTCAAGTTTTACTATTTACAAATTTTATTAATTCATTCATATGCTTTTTGAAAGGTCAGAGCATGTTATTTATTAAGCAAAGTTCTGGTTTATACGGAGTGAATGAAAATATCAGCAGAAGACTTATATTAATGCAGAAAATTAGTGGAAACATAACAAATAAGTGCCAAAGGAACCTCAAAACATCAACCAATAATATATAGGAAATTTCGGAAACAAGTAAAAGAAGAGGAGAAGATGAAAAGCAAGAAAGAAAATCCACACACAAATATATGTGGAAGCAATAAAACAAGCAAGGATGTTCAACTTTAAATGTGATGCAATCGTCCCACCCTGTAGCCTTGCTCTCACACTTTGGTACCACAAGCAATGCACACACCTATGTCTGAAAAAAAAGAAATAGGAGGGGTGAGATTACAAGAATCTCAGTAGGGTCATAACATCATAAGACCGGCAGAAACCTAATCAAACATCTCTCAAACAACATAAAATGAATGTTTAATCTAACAAAGAATTAAAACAACTCGCAAGCACACAAATAGAAGGTAGGGCCGAAACCTATAAAACCAATAATCAATCATGCAAGCAAAAAATCAACAAATCACAAACACAAACAATTGGCCTTCACTCTTCCCTATGTCCAGACTCAAACTGGCATACAGGATGTCTTCCCGTCCACACTCAAACTGGCATATAGGACGTCTTCACGTCCACACTCAAACTGGCATACAAGGCATCTTCCAACACATAGGACAAGGCATCCTCATGTCTAGACTCGAACTGGCACAAGGGACAACCTGACATTTATACATGAAATGGCATACTCGACATCTTGACGTCTAGATAACGTGCACGTGCTGGGAATAATTACATATACAACTCCGGTTCGGTAAGCATCTTTCCTCTCACATGAACATCAACACTCACCTCACATGGCCAGCAACAAAGAGGATCCTAACGTACAACAAGTACAAGAAAACACAAGCAAGCACAAGCACACTGAATTCTAACAGGGTATTCTCAATCAAATGACAACACAAAGAACAAACCATAACCAAATTAGGCAGCAATAAACCTAATTGATTTCTGAGAATTCTCTAATGCAATTACACTGTTACTCAATCGAAAATAGGTAAACAAGAAAAAGGATCTCTGGAGAAACCGATGAGGCGTAGATCCTACCTCTCACATGTCTGAATCAGATACAATCTCTTTGCCTTTATCAATAGGATCAGAAGCTCCTAAACAACCATAAAGCAAAGACAATACAATACTAAGCAATAGGATATAAAATAAGAAACCAAAGGCATCTTAAGATCCTTACCAAAAACCAGCAACCAGATGCAGCAATATGTTCCCCTCATTATGTGATATGATGCCCAAGAATTCATCAACCTGCTTATTCATCTCAATTGATTACACAAATTTTGGCACCTATAAGGTTTAGTGCTAGGGCTTGTCGATTTTTTCACACAACAAGATACAATGCCTGATTTCATTATAATATAACAAGAATAGGTACCAAATACCCATACACAAAAAGGAACAAAAACTAAAACCAACAAATTACGGAATTAGGAATTTTGGCTCCAAACCCTAGGATAGTTGCGATTTCATGATACATAGGGAAGGGGTTGCAATTTCATGAAATTAAAGGAAGAATTTCTGCCAAATACTCATACGGTTATAAGGAACAAGATCCAAAAACATCGGAGGAAGCTGAAAGAATTTCGGCACCCATATGCACTAGAAATTTTGGTAACAGTAAATAAAGAGAGGGACTAACCTTTTGCTTGTCAATTCTAAATAGCTAAAGGCAGCATAAAGAGACAATTCTAACAAGCTATCACATGCAAAAATATGATGAAGGATAATCAATTTCAGCTAGGGTTTAGGGAGAAGAAATTTCAGCCAAGAGGGAGAGGGAGAGGGAGAGAATTTTTTTTTGTGTGAAAAAGAGAGAATAATTGTGTGCTAGATAGTGTGGCCAGCCATGTTAATTTATAGGGTCTTCAGGATCTTTAATTAAGAGATAATTTTCTACTTTTAAGTTTAGAAGGATAGAATATGATTAAAAGATAATTTTATGAAAAGAATAATTCAATTTAACAGGAAGAATTATCTAATACTATGGATAATAAGGGATAAAACTTAAGGTGAATAAAAATAACAGAATTAAAATAAGAAATATATGGCAACAACCATTTTAAGCCATCACACATTGATTTCTTCAGGGATAAAATAGTTATTTTAGTTGCACCGGTACCTGAGTTTTTTTTTTGACCAGTGGATTTATAGAACATTTACTTTATGGAGGATCACGATCTCACATCCTCCCCTTCTTATAGAAATTTTGTCTTCGAAATTTCTACGCAAGAACGATGGGTTATGGACCTACCATGCTTTCTCTGTGCCACTCCGTTTCCTAGTCAACCTTGCCATACTAAACAAAACACACACGATATAACTTTCCAATATAAAAGAAAAATATATAAAAGAAAATGGTATCTGGTGGAGAGACAAACACAGGACGATATGCATATGCTTGAAATAAAACACAAATATGCATACAAAACACAGCAGCCATACAGATAAAGCATACAATAGCAAATTATTCACAGCAATCAACATTCGCAAATAGCAACGTAACATACATAAATATTTGGCAAATCACTAATAACACTTCAAGAAAGACTTGGCAATTATACACAAAGGCACACCAAAACACACAGCAAAAGAGCAAAACAAGATACACATCAAAACACACATTCAAATCACATAAAGGTACATGATTAATCAAAAGGGGATATGCGCAAGAAATTCATCAGAGCATACTATCAAGTCGGCGCAGCATGCCCAAGCAACCATTAAATTTATATATCAACATGCATACATGTGAATCCTATAATCATGCTTTCACCCTTGTAAATCCTAATCAAACAAAGAACATTCAAAACAAATCCAAGAATCATATACACATGTTTCTAGAATTAAATGCAAAATCATGCAAATCACATAAATATATAAGCATGCAAATTACATAATAAGATAATCTTTAAACCATGCTCCGCTACCACACATGTAAGAACCCAAACCCAACCTATAAGGACCTTTACCACTGTGAAACCCGAGTAAGCCCTCACAAGGTCCAATTCGAATCTCATAAGGCTCAAGTCTTACTAATTACAAATTTTATTGGTTCATTCATATGTTTTTTAAAAGGTTGGAGCATGTTATTTATAAAGCAAAATTCTGGCTTAAACGAAGTGAATGAAAACCTCAGCGGAATACTTATATTAATGCAGAAAATTAGTAAAAACATAACGCATAAGTCCCAAAAGAACCTCAAAACATCAACCAATAATATATAGGAAATTTTAGAAACAAGAAAGAGAAGAAGAGAAGATGAAAATCCAGAAAGAAAGTCCACACACAAATGCATGTGCAAGCAATAAAACCAACATGGATGTTCAATTTTAAATGAAATGCAATCGTCCTGCCGTGTAGCCTTTCTTTCACACTTTGGTACCACCAACAAAGCACACACCTATGCCTGAAAAAGAAGAAATAAGAGGGTTGAGATTACAAGAATCTCAATAGGGTTATAATATCTTAAGATCTGTAGAAACCCAATCAAACATCTTCCAAACAACATAAGATCAATGCCTAATCTAGCAAAGAATTCAAACAACTAGCAAGAACACAAAGAGAAGGTAGGTTCGAAACCCACAAAACAAGCAATCAATCATGTAAGCCAAAAATCATCAAATCACAAACTCCAACAATAGGCCTTCACTCTTCCCTACATACAGACTCGAAATGGCATAAGGGGCACCCTGACGTCTAGATTCAAACTGGCATACAGAGCATCTTGACGTCCAGACTCGAACTGGCATACAATGCATCTTGCCCCACACAAGACAAGGCATCCCTACGTCCATACTCGAACTGGCATAAGAGGCATCCTGACGTCTAGACTCAGACTAGCATATAAAAGACATCTTGACGTCCAGACTCGAACTAGTTTACAAGGCATACAACATGCACGAGCTAAGAACAATTATCCATACAAATCCCAATACGGTAAGCATCTTTCCTCTCAATGGAACATCAACACTCACCTCGCATGGCCAACAACAAAGAGGATCTTGACACACAACAAGTACAAGCAAACACAGGCAAGCGCAAGCACATAAAATTTCAGTAGGGTATCCTTAATCAAATAACTACACAAAGCAAAAATCATAAACGAATTAGGCAACAATAATCCTAATTGATTTCCGAGAATTCCCTAATGCAATTACACCCAATTTTCAATAATATAATAAGCACCCATGCATTCAAAAATTCACATATAACCAAGTTACACAACCGCAAGCAATTGGTCAATCATTAAGCAACCGAATGTAATGACAATCATCAAGGGGGAACTGAAGAAACTAATGAGACATAAATCCACAAACTTGCATACACTATTACTCAACAAGAAACAAGCAAAAGGATTTTTGAAGAAACCAATAAGACATAGATGCTACAATCAATACTCAATTCGCAAGCATGCATACACTATTACTCGATCGAAAAAAAATAAGCAAGTAAAAGGATCTCTGGAGAAACCGATGTGGCATAGATCCTACCTCTCACTTGTCTGAATCAGATGTAATCTTTTTTCCTTTATCAGTAAGATCAGAAGCTCCTAAACAACCACAAGGCAAAGACAATACAATACTAAGCAATAGGATATGAAATCAGAAACCAAAGGTATCTTAAGATCCTTACCAAAAACCAGCAACCAAATGCAACAATATCTTCCCCCTAAGTGCCTGATGTGATGGCCAAGAATTCAGCAAGAATCCCCCTAATTATTCATCCCAATACATTATACAAATTTCGACACTCATACGATATAGGGCTAGAGCTTGCCGATTTTGTCACAAAACAAGATACAAGGGTTGATTTCATTATAATATAACAAGAATAAATACCAAATACCCGTACAAAAAAAGAAACAAAAACTAAAACAAAAAAATAGCAGAATTAGGAATGTCGGCTCCAAACCCTAGGGTAGTTGTGATTTCATCATACTCAAGGAAAAAGGTTGCGGTTTCATGAAAATAAAAAAGGAATAGGTACCAAATACTAAGAGGAACAAGGTCCAGAAACATTAGAGGAAGCAGGAAGAATTTCGGCACCTATATGCACTTGAAATTTTGGCAACAATAAATAAAGAGAGGGACTAGCCTTTTGCTTGTGAATTCTAAATAATAAAAGGCACCATGAAGAGTGAATTCTAACAAGCTTTCACACGAAGAATTCTAATGAAGGATTATCGATTTCGGCTAGGGTTTAGGGAGAAGAAATTTTGACCAAGAGGGAGAGGGAAAGAGTTTATTTTTTTGTGAAAAAGAGAGAATAATTGTGTGCTGGATAGGGTGGCCAGCCATATTAGTTTATAGGATCTTAAGGAGGTTTAATTAAGAGATAATTCTCTACTTTTAAACTTAGAATTATAAGATATGATTAAAGGATAATTCTATTAAAAGAGTAATTCTATTAAAAAGGAATAATTATCTAATACTTTGGATAGTAAGGGATAAAACTTAAGGATAATAAACATAACTGAATTAAAATAGGAAATATTCAGCAACAACCATTTTAGGTCGTCACGCATTCATTTCTTCAAAGGAAAAATAATCATTTCAGCTGCACCGATACATGAGTTCTATTTCTAAACTGTGAATTTCTTGAATATCTACCATATGGAGGATCAGGGTCTCATATAAACAAGAATCCTATTGTGCTCTTCATATCTTCTACATAGCCATCCCAATCTCTGTTAGAAAAGCCTTCCAATTTAACATCTCCTCCAAGCTTACACCATAAACCATAGTTGACACTTCCACATAAGTACCTGAGAACTTTCTTTCCAGCTTCCATATGAGTTATTTTAGGATTATGTAGAAATCTAGAAAGTAAATTTATCACAAAAGAAAGATCTGGTCTTCTTGCTATAAGATAGAGCAAACTACCAACAAGGCTTCTATAAACTTTTTCATCTGTTGGATTATTTTCACTATCCTTGAAAATTTTTTAATATGCATCCTGCAGAAAAATTAGGGGCTTGCAATCTTCCATCCCAAAACTTCTTCAGAAGATCAAGAGCATATCTCTTTAAACAAATAAAAGTTCTTTCTTCCTTTTGGTGAACTTCTAACCCTAGAAAATACTTCATTTTATCCAAATCAGTCATCTCAAATATTCCCATTAACTCATTTTTTAAATCAGCAATCAAACTCAGATTGTCATTTGTAATTAATAAGTCATCTACATATAAAGACAGAATGACTTGTCCTGTGCTATTTATTTTTGTGTAAAATATTGCCTCCCTGTTACTTATAAAATCCATCAAGAGTAGATGAGAGTCAATTCTACTATACCAAGCTTTTGAGGTTTGTTTCAAACTATAAAGAATCTTTTTAAGTTTATATACCCATTTCTTTTTTGTTTGGAATAACAAACCTTTCAGGTTGATCAACAAAAAATTTTTCTCCCAGAAATCTATTTAAGAAGGCAGACTTAACATCAAGAGGATATATTTTCCCTCTCTTTTATTCAGCTAAGGTAATTAAAAGCCTAATAGTATCCATCCTAGCAATAAGAGAGAATGTTTTCAAATAATCCTTCTCATACTCTTCTGATTATATCCCTTCACTACAAGTCTTGCTTAGTGTTTAAGCACATTTCCATCAGGATTTAGTTTTATTCTAAAAACCCACATAACCCCCCAACCATGTTTTTGTTATCAGGCTTAGGAACTAACTCCCAAGTATCATTTTTTTCAATCATATGAAATTCATTCCTCATTGCAGCAAGCCATTCATTAGATTGATATGCTTCACAAAATGAAGTTGGTTTATTATTCATCCATCCAAAAATTTCATATATATCTGAAAGCATTCGGTGCCTTTTTGGAGTTGAATCCTCTTCATCTTCAAAAAGCACTGGAGACTCTGCAATTGTTAAATTCCTTCATTTTTTTTTTCCCAGCCTCAATAAGCATCCTCTTGAACTACTATATCCTTGCTAACCTCAACCTTACAAGTTCTTAAGTTAAAGACTCTAAAACCTTTTGAGTCTTGTTTGCTGCTAAGTAACAGCCTATGCACACCTTTATCTTCTAATTTATATTTCTTTTTAGTAGGAACATGAATGTAACAAGGAGAGCTAAATATTTTACTAGATTTAGTTAAGGGCTTATTCCCACACCATGCTTCAACTGGTGTAGAATCAGGTGAGGACTTTGTAGGAAGGTGATTTAACAAATAAACAACTGTATTGACTACCTCAGTCAAAAAACTTTTAGATAATTATTTCTCAGCAAGTAAGCATCTAGCTATTTCCATAATGGTCCTATTTTTTCTTTCAGCAACTCCATTTTATTGAGGGTAATAAGATACTATGAGCTCATGACGGATGCCTTCTTCCTCGCAAAATTTATTAAATTCTCCTAAAACATACTCACCTCCATTATCTGACCTTAATCTTTTGACTTTATATCCAGTTTCAGTTTCAATCAATGCCTAATACTATGGCAAGTACACCCACTATCCACAAACCAAATATACTTGCTATCCACATCTTCAGCTTTATGTCTTATCATAAAAAGAAGTTCATCTTCTTCTAAAGAATTGACTAATTGAGATTACTCTTTAAATTTGTCATGTTTTTTTGTTAAGCATCTTGATTTAGTTTGATGTAACAAACTCTTTCAATATGTCCTTTTTATTACAAAATGAAGAAAATTTTTATTTTTTTCAAATAATCCTACACTAAAATACTTCTCTTGTCTTTTATGTTTAGTATTTAGCTGCTGTATTTTTTTGTTTTGTAATGCTTTCTCTGGTGCTACTTCAACCTTTCTATTTAATCTTTGTTCATGTGTTTGTCAAGACCCAATTGGAGATAAATTGGCAAGGTCTTTCATCTCCTCTATAGCTGAAACTTTAGCATCAAATTTATTGGTGACAATTATTAACATCTTTTCAACTATTCTAGCTTCAAAAACTTTATCACCATATAATCTCAGAGTATTGCTTGAATAATTCAGATTCTCTCATTTTTAAAACTTTAAACTCTATTCGTAAAGTTTAAAGTTTAATTTGTTGGTACCTTTTATGAATCTTGATATTGTTTTTTAAGAATCTCCCATGCTTCTTTAGCAGTTCCAGCTCCAACAATTGAGGGAGAGATCTCTTTTAGAGACTAAGGAATATATGTAAAAGATAGCCATACTGAGCTTCGGCAAGTTCTCCTCATGTATCTTCATTTGCTGAACAGTAAGAGTTAGACTTCCTCAATCATTTTCCAATAACAATGAAAAAAGCTTTCATTCCGATAGCTCAATAATCATAATTCTTCCCCTAAAAAACAAAAGGGGTTGGAAGGTTTGTAATTAATCCATTTGAGGCAAATACTATACTAAACTTCGAGAAGGATTAAAGAACACAAGACTTTAACAAATAATTTTGCTCCCAAGCGACCGACACCGTCAACTACCAGACTTTGCCGGATCTGGATCGCCATCAGGCGACCTCAACTCCACCCCTTACTAGAATTTCACTCGACCGCTCTTGTAGTCGCCGCCTCTAGTTGAGAGGGTTGAGTTGCCATCAGATTTTGTTTTAGTTTCTATTATAATTTAGGAGACCAATTCTTATAATTACTAAACAAAATACCAATTCTATTATAGTTTCTATTATAAGACTCCTCCTCCCTTAACCAAAGGTTAGGAGTTCGATTCCTGTCTTTAGGTATTGAATACTTTAAAATTTCGAGCCAGCTGAACCCACCCTTAGCCGATGCTTACGAGGCAGCGTAGGGGATTATTCACTGTGGTTGATGGTGGATACCCCTATACCTTCAACAAAAAAAAAAAATACCAATGCATATAGAGAGAGAGGGAACACATGACACATGAGGAAGCGAAAACATAAGATTGTTACTATTTTTGGCATATAATAAACAAGCAAATCGACTACACTAGCATTAGTCTCTTTTATTGTTTTTGGGAAACTAAACTTCTCTACGTATTACCTTATTTATCTAACAAAAATAAATAAATAAATTATAATAATAATTAAGCCGTAATCCCAGTGCGTATATTATACACCCACCACGTATTCGTCTGATTCTTCCACCTCAAATCATCAGCAGCCACAACACTGCGATTGATTCCAATGCATGTTTTGTTTTCGGTCTTGGATACCATAATAAGAACTGATCTTACTCTACGGCGCTCATTGAAGTTGGTTTGCTTGCTAATATCTTTCATCTTCTTCTTCTTCATCCTCCATATGTTTGTCTTTCTCATCCTGTTGTAGTTGATGATCTTCACTTTCCATATCTTCCATCACCGAATAAGGAGTATTGCCTGGTTGAGGCGGAGGCCATTGCTGCTCTGGCCGTACCATCAATGGCGCTGTATTCTCAGCCGTGAGTAGGGCAGTGCTGGACGAAGATGAACCATCAATCTTGCTCTTCTCTTTGTATAAAGCGTCAAGTTGATGAAAGTATGGACATGTTTTGGAATCCACGGGCCTTTTCTTGTTGCTTTCTTTCACTTTTTTGAAGTATTTGTTGATATTCTCCCACTTCTCTTTGCATCTTTTGGCGCTGCGATTGTAGCCCAGCTTTCTCATTCCTGCTGAGATATCATCCCACAGTGGCCCTTTAGGTCCACTGTCCTGGTACTTGCAGTCCAGGTCTGTCCTAAGCCGTATTAGAGTTTCAACTTCAACTTTAGGCCATCTAGAAGAGCTTGCAGGCAGGGAGTTGTGATTCCCGATTTTTGGTTTTACCAAGTCCAAATTCTGCACCGGTTGTGGCAGAGTCAGTCGTGCCACTGGTGGTGGCGCTTGAGTTGGAGGCGGAGTCGGCTGTGGCGGAGGTTGTGCTGCTTGCTGTAGTACTGGATGTGAAGGTAGCGGATTATTTTGCACCTGGGCTGTTGGTTTTGGCTGTTCGGACAGCTTTTGCAGTAACGCCATCACGGCAGCATCCCTGGCCGCCGCTACGGATCTTTCTTGTTCTAAGATCTGTCTTTCACTAGTTATTCTTGTCATTTCTTGCATTCTCCAAGATTCTTCTCTAGCTATCCTTTCCTGTTCACGTTTCTCTATGGCCTCCAAGAATCTCTTTTGCATCTCTTCTTGCTTGTATATAGCTTCCTTCATAAGTCTCTCAAGAAAGGCCTTCCATTCCCGTTTCCTCTTCGCCCTGTCTTGCAGCTCCACGTCTGACGACGTAGATAGAGAGGTAGAATTAGAAATGATATCTGGGGACAAGGTAGGGAAATTATAGTATGGCGTTTTGGTTTGCGATTGATTGATAATGTTTGAAGCTTGTGTTTGGTTCCAGGCTGAAGGATGCGCCATCGGGACTGAAGGAATTGTGGGGCTGACTGAAGATGCCAGAATGCCTTGAGAAACATTCGTTGCTCTTGATGGAACAGTGTTGGGATGGGAAGCAGCGACACTCGCCGGAGGAGGATTAACCACTGGCATTCCGATTGTGGTGACTGTAAGTGTTTGAGGAGTAGCTGGTGCTGGCTTAGAGGGATAAGTTTTAAAAGCCTCCAATTCATCGAAAAAACGGTAAGTTTTGCCTTCTTGTTTGCTAGTCCTCCCTTCTTTGGTTCTTTTATGGTACTTGTACACATTCTCGAACTTCTCTTTGCACTTCTTGGCGCTTCGTGTATAGCCAAGTTCTTTTAGCTTCCTGCTCGATCATGAGTATGCATGTAACATCAGACACAGCTCAAGCAACTCGATTTTCGTTTTCTTAATTTCCGTCTCGTGATGAAACAGATCACTTGAAGGCATTGGCACATAAAATAAACATGACGAGAAGAGTAGATAAGTTAACAAGAATACGGTATATATATGTGTGAAACCGAAGAAAGAGTAATAGTGGGGAAAACCAGGGAAACATTAATAGCTACTGGATGATACGTTTTTCCCACGAGTAGTATTGCATTTACAGACCAATAAATGGAAGGAATCATATGCCTATCCTCTTATAAAATGAGGTTTTGTACAGCAATTAATATGGAGAAGCAAAAAGCAACTGATAATTAAGCACACTGTAAAACTGCCTGAAACGATCTTCCTATATTATAACCAAAATGACGCAAAACTCAAATTTCCCCAAGAAAGAATTTTTGTTGCTGATTTTTATTGTACTCGAAAGTTGTCTTCATTTCAAAAAAATAAAATTGAACGCCTCTTTAGATTATCCAGAAAAAGAGAAGAAGAAGAAGAAGATATATAGACAGAAAGAAGAAGAAGATAAATAGACAGACACCATAAAGAAAAAAAAAATTCTCTGCAATCACCTGGAAACCTCTTCCCATAAAGGGCCCTTAGCACCTGCACCGCGAAACACCACCTCCATCTCAGACCTTACTTTTAAGAGAGCCGAAGTCTCTTGTCTAGGCCACCGGTTACCACCAAAACTCCTGTCACCTTCACCATCAACGCCTTTCTCTTTGTTTTCATCGCTTATATGGTTAACTTCGCTGCCTTCATGATGGGCATCGGTAACCGGAGGAATCACCTCGCTGCTTCCTCCACCTCCGACTTCACAGCGATCAGAGGTTGCTGTCGGTGTTGCAAGCACACTGCTTGATGAGTCTCCTATCATAGGACTGTTTCTCTCTTTTCTAAACTCCCTCCTCCTTGGTTAGTTGCACTGTTTTCCAAAAAAAAATGCAAGAGGAGAAAAAATAAAAATAAAAAAAAATCATACAGGGCAAAAGAGAAGGTGAATTCACTGGAGGGGTTTTATGAAGATGGATCTGTGTGGTGAATTTATTTATTTAAATGGATGGGATCTGCTTGTCGATGTCAAAGAAGTTGTTTCCTTTAAATAGTAATTGCAAAATTTTTCTGGCCTTGTTTTTCTACGTGTACACATGGAGTGGAATCTTTAAGCCTTTTTTGTCTGCTTTAATTGCAGAATAGTAAGAGATGTCACTCGGTTTCTCACTGTAATAACTAAGGTGTCACAAAAAGATATACATAAAAAATTTTAAAATTATTACATGACACTACAAAACATATAAACAGATAATACTATTTCAGGAATCTATTTAAGCAGCTCCAGATAGAGAGGACGGTGAGAATTAGTTGGCTTTTGTCTGTCCAGCTAAATTTGGGTAAATTCCGGCCCATGTGGGTCAGCTTTATTTCTATTTATCTTTTCACTATACATACATCATTTGTTTGACAAGTGGCGATTGCCTCAACTCATCTGAAATAACTATCATACCCCTAAAATGGATTGGATCCTTCAGGCTACTCTTGACCTTTTCGAATTTAATAGATTGATTTGTCTATTCTTGACGAGTGGTGTTTTACATATGAGTATATTTTTTCAATTGCAACTTTCACGCATGTTTTGCAATATTGTTTCAGGACTTATGTTTTTTAGGAAGACAAAGTCGGTCGAGTATGTGCTACTACATAATGCTTGTGGTTAAAGGGACCTACTGTGATTGCGACAAGAGTGGCTTGCAATTTTTTAATCTGTTAGTACACAGAAATTTTTTTTTTTTTTTTATGTATAGAAATTTTTTTATTTTTGTCTTAAGAGAAAGGGAGACATTTAGGGGGGTGGGATCCACTGTTGAAGTAAACTAGTTGGACGCAGGCCATGAAAGTAGGCCGAGACATTTATGAATTGGAGTAAATGGTGTCCAATTCAATTAAGTTGCAACCTATCCTAATAAATGAAATCAAAAATTTTTAATGGCTATGTTCTTATAATCCACCATTATTCCTAAATAATTTGCCACAAATGTGGGACCATTTGCTCTAGTATTGTGATTAATTAATGCTTCTGTAATTAGCCTGAAATTGACTTTATGTATGGAGTATTTAAAATATTTCAGACTAGTTAAACTCAACCATAATTGACATTTATGATATAACAAAGAGAATTAGTCATTAGTGCTAATCATAGATGTGAGATTCCTTCCTTCAAGTGTCCAGTTAGCTGATGATGTGTACAGTTAGATTATCCAGATTAGTTTAGGTTGAGTAGTTTGACCGTTTGACTAGACAATGTACTAGTTGACCGAGAGATGTGGACACAATTATAGAGTCTAGTTGCCGTGTCTTGTGTGATGTGTAGTTGGTTGTGTGTTGATTGAGTCGCCCAATATGTCATTGTTGGTTTCAGTGTGTATGTTTTAATGTTGTCTTGTGTGAATTTATGGATTTGACTACAGTGGAAATCCATATTGTGAGACCCTAATCCTCAGTGGGTTAGATTTTCTAGAAGTCCCTGTGTCAGAAATGGTACCTGGGTACCGGAGCAACTGAAATGACCATTTTGTCCTTGGAGAAATGGATGCATGATGACCTGAAATAATTGTGTCGAATCTTTTATATTTTAATTATGGTATTTTTATTCATTTCTTTCCCAAATTGAGAATTCTAGAACCACCTTCTAGAACCATCTTCTAGAAGGTTTATCTCCTAAGCATATCCTATCTTATCTAAGCTTAAAAGTACGAAAAATTAATCCCTTAGGCACTTATAAATAGCATGGTCGGCCACCCCATAAATCATCACAATTCATCCTCTCTTTTGCTCACAAAAACACAAGGCTTCTCTCCCTTTTCTTCCTTGTGTGTGCCGACTTTTACCCTAATCCCACAAGTGCCAAAATTTGTCTTCCTTCAGTAGATTTTTGTGTGTGATAGCTTGTTGAATTTCTCTTTTTGTGTTGCACACAATCAAAAGGTTGGTTATTCCTTTTTATTTTTGATGCCGAACTCCCCACTTTGATGTGTGTGTCAAAATTTCTTCATCTCTTTTTGATGCTTCTGAATCATATTCTTCTTATTCGTATGAGTATCTGGCACCTATTCCTCTTTTATTATTATGAAATTGCAACCTATATCTTCATGTATATTGAAATCTGCAATTCCTTCCCTAATACCCTAACTATGCCGAAATTTGTACTTGAATGAGATTGAATAATCAGGTTGATTCTTACTGAGTTCTTGGCCATCACATTACGCATTCAAGTCAAGGTTATAGCTGCATCCAATTTCTGGTTTTTGGTAGGGTTTGGTGAGTAAAATTGGTAAGGGACCATAGAATGTCCTTTGGATTTCTGATTTGATATTTCATGATTAGTATTATGTTGTCTTTGCCTTATGTTTGGTTAGGTGTTTCTGATTCTAGTGACAAAGGCAAAGGACTAGCTATTTGTTCAAACGCATGAGAGGTAGGATCTATACCTCATCGGTTTCTCCGGAAATCCTTTTACTTATTTACCGATTTTGGTTTGTTTGCTAAGCCTATGCATGCTTGTGGATTACTTGTACATGCTTGAGGATTGATTGTTGGCTCCTTAGGTGATTTCGGAACCTATAATTAAAGATTGATTTCCCTTATTCGGTTTGGTCATATGATATTGGTTTGTGTATTGTCTTATGACTTGTTTGAGAATACCCTGTAATGTTGTTATGCTTTGTACTTGCTTGTACTTATATATGTGTCAAGATTCTTATTTTGGTGGCCATTTAGGGTAAGTGATCAATGCTCTTAGTGAGATGAGAGGTACTTACCATATTGGGAGGCTTATAGCTTGCAATCCCGAGCAAGAGCTCGCTGGATGCCTAGTCCTTGTGTGGCAAGATCTCTTGTCCTTGTGTTGCAGGATGCCTTGTCATTGTGTTGCAAGATGCCCAGTCCTTGCGTGGCTCAAATGCCCTTGTCCTTGTGTGGCTCGGATGCCTTGTCCTTGTGTAGCTCGATGCCTTGTCTGTAAGGACCCAAATTCGCTCCACTAGGACTCTTACTGCTATGAAACCCAAATATAGGACATATCTTAATCTCATAAGGCTTATCCTCCCCTTTGTTTCAAATTTTATTAGATTCATTACTTATGCTTTCTAAAGGTTGGAGCATGATAATGGACATACATTATGGCGATAAATAGAGTGAATAAAAACATCAGTGCAAGTCTTTATAATTTAACAAAGATACCATAACACACAATTCTCATAGGGATCTCAAAATCCAACAAGTATACCTCCACTAAATTTCCGAAATAAGCAAACAAATGAGACGTTCCAAAAACCAAAAAGTAGTCCAATCAAACTTCATGTTATATGTGCAAGCAATCAAGGAAACAGGTATGTGAATGTGATGCAGCATCATCCCGCCGTGTAGCCTTTATCTCACACACTGGTACCACAAACAAAGGATGGACCTAAGCCTGAAAAATGCTGAAAACAACAGGATGAGATTACAAGAATCTTAGTAGGGTCACAACATCATAAGATCTGCAGAAATCTTAAACAAATATCTCCCAAACAACATCAGATTTGACTACACATCTAAAGGGATATCACACAACCAATAAGCATTCATAATAAGGATAGGGCTAAAAACTATTAGCTGAGGGTGGAATGCAAACACTTCCCAAAATCAGAAGTACACAGGTAGATAATTCATCATCAATAGAAAGACAATCCCCTTCCACCTATGTTGTCCAAGGCTTCGCTGCACAAAGGATAAAAGGTTAGCACGCAAGCTAATCAACAAGCCTATTCATCTTGCCAGCACACAAGACAAGGCATCTAGCCAACACGCAGGACTAGGCATCTTAACCAGCACACAGGATTAGGGCATCTTGCCAGCACACAGGATAAGACATCTAGCCAGTCCACAAGATAAGGCATCCAGTGAGCACTTACTGGGGATTGCCACCCATATGACTCCCATGCCATTAAGAACCTCTCCTCTCCTCAGGAGCATCAGCGCTTACCCCGAATGGCTACCGGAAAAGAATCCTGACACAAAAACATGTACAAGCACACACAAGCAAGTACAGAGCATAACATCATAGCAAGGCATCCTCGATCATGTACAATACATTCAGCATTTTCAAAACGCAGAACACATGCGAGTTAGGCACACACAACCTATCTCAGGGGTTCAAAATTTCCTACCAATTCAACAGTACATTCCGCAACTAAGCATACTAAACACAAGGCATACGCATATACCATTCAACAAGAACATACACCGAAAACATCAGGTAAGCAACAAGGATCTCTGGAGAAACCGATGATTTATAAATCATACCTCTCTTGTCTCTGAACAAGAAGCTATTCCTTTGCCTTTATTTAGAGGATCCGAACCACCTATATCATCATAAGGCAAAAACAATACCATACTAAGCATACATACTTAATAACTAAGTAAACATTTTATTTCCTTACCAATTTCACTCACCAAACCTATCAGAAACCAGTGATCAGATGCCACAAGTATCTCCCCCTTGGATGTGTAATGTGATAGCCAAGAACTCAACAAGAATCAACCGGATTTACCACCTCAATCAACCATATAAATTTTGGCACTAAGATAGGGAACAAGGGTAAATTGCGATTTCATGATAACAAGGAAGGATTAAGTATTAATAACACATACAATTAGAAGGAACAAGATCAGAAACCAATAGGTTAGTCAATTGATCAAAATAGACAACAATAGGTAAAGGTGTAGGGAATTTCAATTTCATGCATAGAGAAGATTCAAAGGATGAATTCATAATATTACAACATGGATAGGTGCCAAAAAATCATACAAACAAAAGGAACAACAACAAAAACCAATTGAAGGATCAATCAAAGAATTTCAGCATTAAGACCCTATAAATTGCGATAAGGATTTTCGTAGAGAAGAACTGACCTTCTGATGATCAAACCAAGATAGCTAGATAGAGGCTAAAAAGAGCTTTCCAACAACCTATTGTTTGCTGAAATCTGACAATAGATGATTGAATTCGACTATGGTGAAGGCTAAGAAATTTCAGCAGCAAGGGTAGAGTGTAGGGTTTGATCGCTTGATGATTTTGTAAGGACCCACATTCATATTCCCAAAATTTCTCCTAAGTGAGACCCTTACCATCGTGAAATCCAAATAAACCCAACCTAGGACCTATCTGAATCTCACAAGGCTTATCCCCTTAAAGCCGATTTTAACATGTTTATTCTTTATACTTATAATGATTGAAGCATGATATTGGACAAGTATTCTAGTATCATATAGAGTGGATAAAAATATCAGCGGAAGTCTTTAAATTTAATCAATAAATCCACAATATACAAGTCCTACAGGCATCCAAATATCCAGCAAGTAAACTTCCAACATAATTCGGAAACAACAAGCAAAGGAGGAACTGGAGAAAAACCAAAAAATAATTCAATCATAGTTCATGTTATATGCGCAAGCAATCAAGGAACAGGTATGCAAATGTGATGCGATATCACCTGCTGTGCAGGCTTAAACTCACACACTGATACCAAAAATAATGAATGACCTAAGCCTAAAAAATGATAAACAAATGGGATGACCACACAATACTAAACCACAAGACTACTTAATTAAAAACCAAAGGCATTGGGAATCCTTACCAATTAACCTACCCAAATCCAGCGACCCGGATACAGCAATATTTTTCCCCTGAATGCGTGATGTGATGGCCAATTACTCAGTAAGAATCTACTTGATATTTCACCCTAATTCAATATACAAATTTCAACAACACCTTAAGATTTATAGGGAAACTTGCGATTTCAACATTAGACAGGTTAGGGGTTGTGATCTCATGAAGTTTAGAAAGGAATAGGTGTTTATAACATGTACAATAGAAAGAAACAAGGTCAGAATCCAATAGGTTAATCATGTGATCAAGATAGGCATCAATAAAGCAAAGGTAGGGCATGCTGATTTCATGAATAGGGAAGATTCAAAGAATGAATTCATGATTTTAAAATCATGAATGGATGCTAAACAATCATATGAATAAGAGGAACAATAACAGCAATCAATTGAAGGCAGAATCACAAAATTTTGAAACTTAATCCCACCAAATTTCGACCTAAATTATGGCATAGAAAAAATAACCTTCAGAATAAAAACCCAATATGTCTGGATAGAGAATGGAAAGAGCTTTCCAACAAGCTATTATTCACAAGAATCCGACAAAAGATGAGAGAGTTATGCTATTTTGAAGTTCAAGTAGATTTTGGCAATTCTGTCGTACGATTTAACTTTTAACAAAGAAAATCTAATCTTCAGATAAAAAATCCAAGATTATTGGAAAGAGGATGAATAAAGCTTTCAAACAAGCTATTATTCGCAAGAATCCGACAAAGGATGAGAGAGTTATGCTATTTTGAAGTTCAAGCAGGTTTTGGCAATTCCGTTGAAATACGATTTAACTTTTAACAACGAAAGACTACCTCCAGATCAAAACCAATATGGTTGGAAAGAGGATGAAGAGAGCTTTCCAACAAGCTATTATTTTCAAGAATTCGATAAAGGATGAGAGAAGAAGGGGATAAACTACGAAATTTCTATGTGGGTTTTGGTATGTTTAGGTAGGATAGGCTGGTCACTCTTTTATAGATGTCTAAGGAGGTTTAACTAAGAGATAAATCCCTACTTTTAAGCTTAAAAGGATAATTAAAAGATAATTCTATTTAAAAGGATAAATCTATTAAAAGAGATATTCTATTTAAAAGGAAGAATTATTTAATACCTTAGATAACAAAGGATAAAACTAAGGATAATTAATATAAAAATACCAAAATTAAAATAGGAAATATCTGGCAGTAACCATTTTAGGCCATCACGCATCTATTTCTTCAGAAAAAAATAGTCATTTCAACTGCATCGGCTACTGGACTTCCTGGACATCTAAACTAAGAAGGGTCGGGGTCTCACAGCAGGCTTAGGTGTTTGCTTTGTTGCTGGTACCAAAGGTGTGAGATCAAGGCTGCACGGCTGGACGAATTTGCACCCCTTTTCTATTGAATGCGAATGCCATTCAATAGAACTTATATGGATTTGCATTCTAGCTTTCCAATCCCTCTTTCTCTTTTTTGTTGCTTCTGAAATATACATGATAATATTGGTTGATGTATTGAGATTCCTATGGACTTGTGTGTTATGTTTCCACTTGTTTGATTATTAATATAAGTATTCCATTGATGTTTTCTTTCTCTCCGTATAAGCCAAAAATTCATTAATGTATGAACTTACTCCAACCTTTAAATAGCATATAAATCCAATAAAATATACAATTAGGTAACTTGAGCCTTGTGGGATTCAAATAGGACCTTGCGAGGGCTTATTTCGCCTTTTCCTACTATCAAGAATGATTGATGAATTGTCCTGCCTGTGTACTTCTGATTTTCAGAAGTGTTTATAGTCCAACCTCAGCCTTAATTTCGGCCTTACACCCCTTTAAATATTTGAATGCCTGCATGATACCCTTTAGTGGCATAGGTTGATCTGATGTTGTTTGGGAGATGTTTGCTTAAGATTTCTGTGGATCTTATGATGTTATGACCCTACTGAGGTTCTTGTAATCTCATCCTATTGTTTTTACCATTTTTCAGGCATAGGTACATTCACTATTCGTGGTACCAGTGTGTGAGATCAAGGCTGCACGACGGGACGATATTGCATCACATTTTCATACTCGTTTTTTTGATTACTTGCGTATATAACATAAAATTCAATTGGACTACTTTCTGGATTTTTGAATTCCTTCTTTGTTTGCTTGTTACCAAAATTTATTGGGGGTATGCTCGCTGGATTCTGAGATCCTTATGGGACTTGTGTATTGTGGTACCTTTCTTGAATTATAAAAAATTTCGCTGATATTTTAATCACCCCATTTTGCTAGAGTATATATCCATTATCATGCTCCAACCATTAAAATCATAAAGAATAAACCTATTAAAATAGGAACTAGATAGATAAGCCTTGTGGGATTCAGATAGGTCTTAATTTTGGATTTATTTAGGTTTTACGGTGATAAGAGTCCTAATAGGTTGGAATTCGGGTCCTTTCAGGCTTGGTATTGGAGCATGGGTTAGGAAATATGATTTGTTTCTCACTTAAGAACTAATACCGAAAGTAATTTGATGCTAAAAGAAACTTGGATTGAAATATTTCAATGATATGTTTTATTGTCTAGTTTGTTGTGTGTTTTTATGCATTGCGTGGTTTGATGTGTTTTGCAGTGTTTTTTTTGCTATTACTGAATGCTTATGTGTGCTTTTGCATGATAATTTTGATCCCTAAGGGTATTGCCGAGTATGATTTGTGTGAAAGTGTGCTGGCCGAATGCTTTGATGAATGTTACTGAGTGCTTGGCTGTGTTAGTGTAATTGCTGAGTGTGCATGAGATTTTCGAAACTTGTGAGTACTTGTGTGCCTGTGTGTTTTGTTTTCCAACATATGCAAATCGTCTGGTGCACTCCTCTCCAACAGGTACCACTTCTTTCCTAGTATTCGTACTCTGGTTATGTGTTACGTAACAATTGTGTGTTCGTATAGTACGACAAGGATGAATGCGTCCAGGGATTGACGAGGTAGGTATGGGTCTCAGGTCGAGCAGCAACTTGTAGATCATAATGAACCTGAGGCACAGATTGAGCAGGGAGGAAAAGCTGAGCCCAAAAACCAGCTTGAGGCACCAACCATCAATCCTGTTATGACACAAATCCTAAACATATTGCAAGGAATTTTTGTGAATCAGCAGCGTATGGAGGTGTAATTTCAATGCTCCTGCAGCCGCACCTGTGGAAGATTCTATTCCTCCATTCGAACCTGTTCAGCCGGCTCATCCTATGTGAGACCTTAAATTTTGAGTCCTAGAAGTCCAGAAGCCAATGCAGGTGAAAAAGATCATTTTTCCCATGAAGAAAAGGATGTGTGATGGCCGAAATTGGTAAGGGATGTCTAATAATTATTTCTGATATTAATTCCCTTTAAATTGATTCTTTATTGGTTGATAATTACCTTAGGAAATAAAAACCCTAAGTTTAAGGATGATAATTACAGAATTTAATTCTGATAATTATCTTATTTTAATTAAGCCTTTAAGGTAGGGATTTTAATCCCATAACCACCTTATATAAATAGGAAGTCAGCCATACAAAAATCTTATACAGAAAACACACAAAATTCGTAAGACCTAAAAACCCTACACCTCCCAATTTCTGCTGAAATCTGCTGGAACTTCAAACACGCATAACTCTCTCATCGTTTATCGGATTCCTGCGAATAATAGCTTGTTGGAAATCTCACTTCATCTTCTTTTCATCCATATTTGATTTTTTTTTGGAGGTTAATTTTTCCTTTGTTAAAAGTTAAATTGAATTTCGGCAGAATTGTCAAAATCTGCTTGAACTTCAAAATACCATAATTCTCTCATCCTTTGTCGGATTCTTGCAAATAATAGCTTGTTGGAAATCTCTCTTCATCTTATTTCCAAATATCTTTGGTTTTTCATTTGGAGGTTAGTTTTTTCTTAGTTAAAAGTTAAACCGAATTTCAGCAGAATTATCAAATCTGCTTGAATTTCAAAATAGCATAACTCTCTCATTCTTTATTGGATTCTTGCGAATAATAGATTGTTGGAAATCTCTCTTCATCCTATTTCAAGAAATATTTTTTTGTTTATCAGGAGGGTAGTTTTTATTTATCGTAAGATAAGTCGAATTTTGACGGAATTAGGGTTCAAAACTGTGTGATTCTGTCCTCAATTGATTTCTGTTATTGTTTCTCTTGTTCGTATGATTGTTTGGCATCTATTTATGTTATAAAATCATGAATTCATCCTTTGAATCTTTCTATATATCAAATCAGTATGCCCTACCCTTGCCCTATTGTTTCCTATCTTGATCAATTGATGAACTTATTAGATTCCGATCTTGTTTCTTTTGATTGTATAAGTTATAAACACTTAATCCCTCTTTGTTAGCATGAAATCGCAACCCTTACACCTTGCTAACATGAAATCGCAACCCTTACACCTTGCTAACATGAAATCGTAAACTATCTTGTGTCCTGTGCTTAATGCTGAAATATACATAGTTAAATTGGGTGGTAATTCAGGTTGAATCTTGTTAAGTTCTTGGCTATCACATCACACATAAAAAGGGGAGGCACCTGTGGCATCTGACCACTGGTTTCTGATAGGTTTGGTGAGTGGAATTGGTAAGGAAATAGGGTATTCAATTGGTTATTAAGTATGCATGCTTAGTTTAGTTTTTTCTTTGCCTGGTGATACTATAGGTGGTTCGGAATTATTAAATAAAGGCAAAGGAATAATTTCTTGTTTAGAGACAAAAGAGGTAGGATCTATGCCTCATCGATTTCTCTAGTGATTTCTGTTATTTGTTTGTTGTTTTCGATGCATATCCTTGTTATTATTCCATGCGAATTAATTGTAGGATATGTGCAAGAATTGTAAATTGAGATATGAATCCTATAGGCTATACCGAACCATTGAGTTAGGTTTTGAGTGCCCGAATTGGATATGATATGTGAATTGAATAAGCTAATTGTGTTCTGAAAAGATTGAGGATACCTTGTTATGGTATTGTGCTTGTGCTTACATGTGTGTGCTTGTACATGCTTATGTGTCAGGATCCTATTCTGATGGCCATTCGGGGTAAATGCTGATGCTCCTTGGGGAGAGGGAAGGCTCTTATTGGTATGGGAGTTGTATGGGTGGCAAACCCCAGCATGCACGCGTTGGATGACTAGTCCTTGTGTGGCAGGATGCCCTTATCCTTGTGTGGTTTGGGATACCCTTGTCTTTGTGTGGCTTGGGATGTCTTGTCCTTGTGTGGCAGGATGAATAGGCTTATTGATTAGCTTGTGTACTAACCTTTTACCCTTTGTGCAGTAAGACTTGGACGACATAGGTGGAAGGGGACGACTTTTCTTTTTCCTATTGCCGAGAGCAATCTGATGAGTTTTACCTGCCTGTGTACTTCTGATTTTCGGAAGTGTTTGCTGTCCACCCTCAGCCTTAGTTTTGGCCATATCTCTTTTATTGATTTTTGAATTGCGTGATACCCATAGATGTGTAGAAATGATCTAATATTGTTCGGGAGATTTGTGTTTATGATTTATGTAGATCTTATGATATTGTGACCCTACTGAGATTCTTGTAATCTCATCTTGGTGTATTCACCATTTTTCAGGCTTAGGTACATCCATTGTGTGAGATCAAGGCTGCACGGCGGGGCGATATCGCATCACATTAGTATACATGTTCCTTGATTGCTTGCACAGATAACATGAATTATGATTGGACTATTTTTCTGGTTTTCAAGGTTCATTCTTGACTTGTTTCCATTTTATTTTGGAAATTAACTTACTGGATGTTTGGATCCATACGGGACTTGTGAGTTGTGGATTCATTTATTTTATTTAAAGACTTCCGCTGATATTTTATTCACTCCGTATGACACCAGAATACATGTCCAATATCATGCTCCAATAACTAATGAACATAACGAATGTACATGCTAAAAATAAAGAATTCGATAAATAAGCCTTGTGGAATTCAGATACGTCCTCGTTCTTGGGTTTGTCTGAGTTTCACAGCGATAATGACCCTAATCGGAGCAATTAATAACAGGTTAGGGTTTGGGGTCATTACATCTTAATAAAGCTGAGAGACTTCCAGTCGTTATCACAAAGTTGCTGAAGGAAGCTTATCAACTCGGATGTAAAGATTTCAGCGGTTCAGCAGGTGCCGCTGCGGCTCATAAATGGATGGACATCTTATGCTGTTTGCGTATCTCTGACCATGACAAGGTTTCCATCGGCACTTTCCTACTTCAGGGAGAAGCCCTTGCATGGTGGACAGCCGTAAGTTTACTATTCAAAGATCGTTTGCCTACGTGGGAGGAATTCTGGTAGGAATTTGACGAAAGGTTGTATATGAGATACCATAAAATCGAGCAGCAACAAGCTTCTATAAGCTTGAACAAGGCACCCATCCGGTGCTGGAATATGAGAAGGCATTAAGAGAGTTGTCCTGATTTGCACCTGAGGAGGATCATTCACCATACCAGCTTGGAAGACGATTTCAAGATAGGTTGAGTACCGAACTCAAGACCATTGTTGGCACTACACCGGTACAGAATTTACAAGGATTAATCATTGCTGCAACTGAAGCCAAAAAGAACGTGCAAAACAAGAAACCATCAGCAACAACTAGTGGCGGATCCTTCAGGCAAGATCCAAAGTTCAATCGGCGTACGGGACCCTATCCTTTAAGATCCTACCCTTTGAAAAACAATGGCAATGGAGGTAACAATAGGAAGAACTTTTCTGGTCTGAATTCTAATGGGTCTACATGGAATTTGCAGCTATGTCGATGTTATAATTGTGGCGAGTTGGGCCATGTTTAGAGGGACTGTCCCAAACCAAGACGTATTACAGGCGCACCAAATGTCAATCGAGGTGGGTATGCCAATCTCGCCAAACCACCAGCACGTGCACCAGGAGGACTTCCTAACGGATTCACAAGTGAGGTGTAACCAAGACCAATGAGGCTATTCACCCTAACTGATGCCTAAACTAGCCCTGATGTGGTGACAAGTACAATTTCATTTTTTTCTCAAAATCCTAAAGTGTTGTTAGATTCTGGAGCAAACAGGTCATTTATAAGTCCAAAGATAGCACTTAGCATGGATCGGCCTCTGTCTCCCTTGTCTCCTCCTATTGCAGTTTTGACTCCTTTGGGAGAACAAATGACTTGTGATCTAGTCTACATCTATGAGTCCAAATGTACTTGAAGTGGATCTGATTCCATTGGACATAAGAGAGCTGGATGTGATCTTAGACATGGATTGCTTGATGAAGTATCAAGCCCGAATGGAGTGTTTCACCAAGCGTGTGTGGTTCACTTTTCCTGATGGTGTTGAGTACTACTTTGAGGGTGATAGGTGAGTTGTTCCAAGTTGCATGATTTCCTAGCTCGATACGAAGCGATTGATCAGCAAAGGATGTACTGCGTACCTGGCGCACGTGCATGATGTTTCTAAAGAATCCTCGGCTCTGGATTCTGTTCCAATGGTTCGCGAATTTCTGGATGTATTTCCAAAAGACATAACCGGTTTGGCCCTAGCAAGAGAAATGGAATTCAACATTGAGCTAATGCTTGGTGTGAATCTGATTTCCATTCCTCCATATCGTATGGCTGTTACGGAAATGAAGGAACTAAAAACACAATTGGAAGATTTTCTGGATCGTGGTTTTATCTTACCCAGTGTGTCACTTTGGGGAGCACCTGTCTTGTTCGTGAAGAAGAAAGATGGTTCGTTGCGATTGTACATCGACTATCGACAGCTGAATCGTGTGACCATAAAGAACAAGTATCTAGTACCGCACATCGATGACCTGTTTGACCAGCTCCAAGGTGCAGCCGTGTTCTCCAAGATCAATCTCAGATCAAGATACCATCAATTTCGAGTTCATGACATTGATATTCCAAAGATTATGTTTAGATTGCGATATGAGAACTACGAATTCCTGGTTATGCCATTCGGTTTGACCAATGCACCAGCCGTGTTCATAGACCTTACGAAAAGTGTGTTTCGTGAGTTTCTGGACAAATTTGTGATAGTCTTCATCGACGACATTCTGATTTATTCAAAATTGGAAGAGAAGCATGCTGAGAACTTGTAGATTGTGCTCAATATTCTGAGGGATTGGCAGTTGTTCGAAAAGTACTCCAAATGCGAATTCTGGTTACGCGAAGTTGGTTTCCCTGGCCACATTGTTTCCGCCCAAGGTGTGTTAGTTGATCCGAAGAAAATTGAAGCCGTAGTTGCTTGGGAACGTAGTAAATTATGTTCAAAGTTCGTAGTTTCCTTGGCTTAGTCGGATTCTACCGTCGCTTCGTGGATAATTTTTCATCGCTTGCTGGATGATTGACAAAGTTGACACACAAAAAAGAGTCATTTTTATGGAATGAGAAGTGCCAGCGAAGTTCGCAACCAATCCTCATCTTACCAATTGGTGGGAAAGAGTATGTGGTGTACAGCGATACATCAAAATCCAGACTTGGATGCGTGTTAATGGAAGATGGGAAAGTTATTGCCTATGCTTCCTGACAATTGTGACCGCACGAAAGCAACTATCCTATGCACGATTCGGAGCTTGCAGCCGTGGTGTTTGCATTGAAAATATGGCACCACTACTTGTATGGTGAGAAGTGCCAAGTCTTCACCGACCACAAAAGCTTGAAATATCTCCACATGCAAATGGAGTAGAATATAAGACAATGAAGATGGGTGGAGCTAATTAAGGACTACAATTTGATCATCGAATATCATCCTGGAAAAGTGAATGTTGTCGCTGATGCTTTGAGCCAAAAGATTCATCCTCCTTTCCCATCGGTTTTGGCTTACATGCGCACCCATTACATGCCAATGTTGCTGGATTTGAAAGCAACACATGTACGTCTTGTCATTAATTTTTTTAGTTCATTGTTGGCACGAATCGAAGTCACACCTACCTTAATTGATGAAATCTTGAATCAGCAATCAAAAGATCCAAAATTGGCTGATTTCAGAGTGCGAGATGATGGATTTTTTGTCTTCAGAAATTGGGTATGTGTACCACAAGATGTTGATATTCGTAATCTTATTTTGTCCGAAGAACATAGTTCAAAGTTCGCTATCCATCCTAGTAGCACCAAAATGTACCGAGACTTTAAGGAGCAATGTTGGTGACCGAATATGAAGCGCCATATTACTGAGTTCGTTGCTTGATACCTCGCTGCAAACAAGTAAAGATCGAGCATCAAACACCCGCTGGTTTACTTCAGTCACTTACGATTCCGGAATGGAAGTGGGAGCATGTCACAATGAACTTTGTGACCAGTTTGCCTAGATCTCAGTGAGGCTATGATGCCATTTGGGTGATCGTGGATCGACTGACGAAATCTGAACACTTCCTTCCTATTTGTGTGACAGACACACCTAAGAAATTGGTTGTTTGTTACTTGGACAAGATTTTTCGTCTGCATAGAGTGCCAGTTTTCATCAACTAGATTGGAAAGAATTCCAGAATGTGCTGGGTTCAAATTTGAATTTTAGTACAGCGTTTCATTCCCAGACCGACAGTCAATCTAAGAGGACAATTCAGACACCTAAGGATATGTTGTGTGCGAGTGTACTAGACCAATATACCAGTTGGGATCGATGTCTACTGTTGGTGGAGTTCGCTTACAACAACAATTTTCATGTAAGCATCGGTATGGCTCCTTATGAAGCAATATATGGGAGATGTTCCAGAACTCCTGTTTGCTAGAATGAAGTAGGCAAGAGACACTTAAATAATCCAGAATTGATTAATCAAGAAACGGAGCAATTGAATTTAATTTGACAAAGGCTGAAGATGGCACAAGATCAGGAGAAAAATTATGCCGATAATCAACGAAGAGAGCTAGAATTTGCGATAGGTGACAAAGTGTTTCTAAAATTCACCCCGTGGAAAGGTGTCTTTCGTTTTCAGTAGCGAGGTGAGCTAGCACCCCGTTACATTGGTCCTTATGACATTATTGAAAGGATCGTCCCTATTACATATCGACTTGCAGTGCCCCCAAGTATGGGAAGAATCCACAATATGTCTCACGTTTTAATGTTGAGAAAATATGTGCAAACCCTACTCATGTTCTTGAAGAACCACCAGTTGAGGTTGCTGAAGACCTATCCTATCCCGTACAACTAATTGCCATACTAGATTCGTCAGTTCGTTTGCTTCGCAGTTGAAGCATGCCTATGGTACAAGTTGTTTGGGGTAATGGCCAAATCGAGGAACAGTCTTAGGAGGCTGAGGAATCTATGCATGCAAAATTTCTTTACCTGTTTGCTTTGGTACTTGTACTGAAATTTTGAGGATGAGATTCTTACAAGGAGGGGAGGATGTGAGATCTCGAATTTTGAGTCCTAAAAGTTAAGAAGCCAGTGTAGGTGAAATAACCGTTTTTCCCCGTAGGTGAAATAACCGTTTTTCCCCTTAGGAAAACGATGTATGATAGCCGAAATTAGTATTGAAGGTTTAGTGTTCATTTCTAATGTCATGTCCCTTTGATTTCTTCACTTTATTGGTTCAATTTTATCTTAGATAGTAATTTTCTAAAATTAAGGAGATAATTCCAGAATTGAATTCTTAAGATTATCTCCCTTTAACTAGCTTTTAAAGTAGGGAAAATTAATCTGATTACACTTTATATAAAGAGTAGCCGACTACACTTAATTCCTACACCAGAAATACAAAAAATTATCAAGCGATCAAACTGTACACCCTACCCTATTGCTGCCAAAAATTATTTAGCTTTCATCATAGCCGAATTCATTTATCCTTTATCATATTTTTGTGAGTAATAGCTTATTGGAAAGCTCTTTTCATCCTCTATCAAGCTATCTTGGTTTGATTATCAGAAGGTCAGTCTTTCCCTGTTAAAATCTTTATCGCAAATTGAACGGTATTGGTGTCAAAAGTTTGTGATTCTCTCTTTAATTGATTTCTGTAGTTGTTCCTTTTGTTCGTATGATTGTTTGGCATCCATTCATGTTGTAATATCATGAATTCATCCTTTGAATCTTCCCTATATATGAAATCAGCATGCCCTACCCTTTGCCCTATTGTTGCTAATTTTGATCAATTAACTAACCTATTGGTTTCTGATTTTGTTCCTTATAATTGCATGTGTTATTAACACCTAATCCTTCCTTGTAATCATTAAATTGCAACCTCTATACCTTGTATGCATAAAATCGCAATTGCCTTGTATCCTATCTTAAGTGATGAAATTTGCATAATTAATTGAGGAGGTAATTCATGTTGAGTCTTGTCAAGTTCTTGGCTATCACATCACACATCCAAGGAGTAGGCACCTGCGACATCTGATCACTGGTTTCTGATACGTTTGGTAGGTAAAATTGGTCAGGAAATAGAATATCTACTTGATTATTGAGTATGCATGCTTAGTTTGGTTTTTTTTTTCTTTATGATGTTATAAGTGGTTCGGATCTCTTAAATAAAGGAAAAGAAATAGCTTCTTGTTTAGAGACAAGAGAGGTATTATCTATGCCTCATCGGTTTCTCTAGAGATCCTTATTGATTGCTTGTTGATTTTGGTACATGTGATTGATGTTTGTATGCGAATACGTAAGATAGTGTGTGCATGAGTTACGAATTGATTTAAGGCTCACTTAGGCTATACCGAACCTTTAAGATAGGTGATGAGTGCTTAATTTACATATGTTGTATGCATTAAACATACTAATTGTGTTATGACATGATTAAGGATACCCTGTTATGGTATTGTGTATTGTACTTCCTTGTGTGTGCTTGTACGTGTTTGTGTGTCAGGATTCTTTTCTGGTGGCCAATTCGGGATAAGAGCTGATGCTCCTTGGGAGAGGAGAGGTTCTTAATGGTATGGGAGTCATATGGGTGGCAATCCCTAGCTTGCTCACGCTGGATGCCTAATCCTATGTGCTGCCTATATGCTTTGTCCTGTGTGCTGGAAAGATGCCCTTATCCTTGTGTGGTTTGGATACCCTAATCCTGTGTGCTGGTTAGGATGCCTACTCTTGTGTGCTGGCTAGATGCCTTGTCCTGTATGCTAGAAAGATGAATAGGCTTTCTGATTAGCTTGTGTGCTAGCCCTTTAAATTTTTTGCAGCGAAGCCTTGGACAACAAAGGTGGAAGGGGATGGCCTTTTCTTATTGCCAAGAATGATTGATGAATTGTCTGGCCTATGTACTTCAGATTTTTGGAAGTATTTGTAGTCCACCCTCAGCCTTAGTTTCGGCCTTACACCCCTTTGAATGTTTGAATGCCTGCATGATACCCTTTAGTGTCATAGGTTGATCTGATATTGTTTGGGTAGTGTTTGCTTAAAATTTCTGCAGACCTTATGATGTTTTGACCTTACTAAGATTCTTATAATCTCATCCTGTTGTTTTCACCATTTTTCAGGCTTAGGTACATTCACTATTTGAGGTACCAGTGAGTAAGATCAAGGTTGCATGGCAGGACAATATCGCATCGCATGTGCATACCCATTTTCTTGATTACTTGTGCATAGAACATTAAGTTCAATTGGGCTACTTTTTGGATTTTTGAATGTCTCCTTAGTTTGCTTGTTACCGAAATTTATCGGGGGTATACTTGCTTGATTCTGAGATCCCTGTGGGACTTGTGTATTGTGGTACCTTTGTTGAATTATATAGACTTTCGCTGATATTTTAATCACTCCATTTATTGTCAGAATATAAGTCCATTATCATGCTCCAACCATTAAAAGCATAAAGAATAAACCTATTAAAATTGGAACTATATGGATAAGCTTTGTGGGATTTAGATAGGTCCTGGTTTTGAGCTTATTTGGGTTTCACGACGGTAAGGGTCTTAATAGGTTAGAATTCGAGTCCTTACAATATTACCATGAATTTTAAGGTTGGATTACCAATAACTCAATGAGGATTTGATGCCATTTGGCTGATTGTGGACAGATTAACGAAATCTGCACATTTCCTGTCTTTTCATATTACAAATACACCCAATAAGTTGACTACCCGTTATTGGATGAGATTGTTTGATTGCATGGTGTGCTAGTGTCTATTGTTTCAGATCTAGATCCTCATTTCACTTCACAATTTTCGGAGAAATTCCAAAATGCTTTGAGTTCGAGACTTAATTTCAGTCTGCCTTTTATCCACAAACAGATGGGCAATTTGAAAGAACAATTCAGACTTTAGAAGATATGCTATGCGCATATGTGCTTGATTGAAATAATAGTTGGGATCGATGTCTCCCTTTGGTAGAATTTGCTTACAACAACAGTTTCTATGTAAGCATTGGAATGGCCCCTTAAGAAGCCTTGTATGGAAGACGATGTAGAACTTCAATTTGCTGGAATGAAGTAGGCGAGAGATGTCTAGACAATTCAAAATTGATAGACCAAGCAACCGAGCAATGGAATTTGATTTAGAAGAGGTTGAAGACAGCACTAGACAGACAAAAAACTATGCTGATAATCGACGAAGAGAGCTTGGGTTTGCAGTTAGTGACAAAGTGTTTCTGAAAGTCTTCCCCTGGAAAGGTGTCCTTCATTTTCAGCAGCGAGGCAAGCTAGCACCTCGTTATATTGGTCTATATGACATTACTAAAAGAGTTGGTCAAGTTGCTTATCGACTCGCATTACCTCCAAGTATGGAAAAAATCCACAATTTGTTCCATGTTTTGATGTTAAAGCAATATGTCCGAGACCTTGCTCATTTTCTTGAAGATCCACTAGTTGAAGTTTCTGATGACCTATCCTATCCCATTCAGACAGTTGTTATACAAGATTGGTCTATTTGTTAGCTCCTTAGTAGAAATATTCCTATAGTTCGAGTTGTTTGGCATGATGGCCAAGTTGAGGAGCAGTCTTGGGACACTGAGGAATCAATGCCAGCAAGATACTTTCACCTGTTTCCTTAGGTACTTGTGTTGAAATTTCGAGGATGAAATTTATATAAAGTGGGGAGGATGTGAGACCCTGATCCTCAGTGGGTTAGATATCCTAGAAGTCCCTTTGTCAGAAATGACACATAGGTACCGGTGTAGCTGAAATGACCATTTTACCCCTGAAGAAATGGATGTGTGATGGCCTGAAATAATTGTGTCGAATCTTTTTGATTTCAGTTTTGATATTTTTTTCATTTATTTCCTAAATTGAGGATTATAGAACCACCTTCTAGAATGTTTATCTCCTAAGCATTATCCCTTAAGCACCTATAACTCGCATGGTTGGCCACCTCATAAATCCACAGAATTCATTCTCTCTTCTGCTCCCCAAAACACAAGACTTCTCTCCCTTTTCTTCCTTGTGTGTGCCGACTCTTACCGTAATCCCACAAGTGTCGAAATTTATCATCCTCCATCAGATTCTTGCGTGTGATAGCTTGTTGGATACCTCTTTTCATGCTGTATCATCCTAGCTTGAATTCACAATCAAAAGGATGGTTCTTCCTTTTTATTTTTGGTGCCGAATTCCCTACTTTGATGTGTGTGCCGCAATTCCTTCATCTCTTTTTGATGCTTCTAAATCTTGTTCCTCTTATTCATATGAGTATCTTGCACCTATTTGTAACGACCCAAACCCAACCTATTAGGACCTTTCCGCCGTGAAACCCAAATAATCCCTCTAAGGTCCTATTTGAATCCCACAACGCTCAAGTCACCTAATTGTCAATTTTATTGGTTGATTCATATGCTATTTAGAGGTTGGAGCATGTTTATACATTAATGAATTTCTGGCTTATACGGAGTGAAATAAAACATCAGTGAAAGACTTACATTAACACTGGAAACAAGTGGAAATATAACACACAAGTCCCATAGGAATCTGAAAACATCAACCAATAATATCAAGCATATTTCAGAAGCAACAAGAAAGAGGAAAAGGGATTGAAAAGCCAGAATGCAGATCCACACAAGTTCAAAGACATGACATGTGCATTCAATAGGAAAGGGGTG
Organism: Passiflora organensis; assembly: GCA_019739055.1. Classification (NCBI taxonomy): domain Eukaryota; kingdom Viridiplantae; phylum Streptophyta; class Magnoliopsida; order Malpighiales; family Passifloraceae; genus Passiflora; species Passiflora organensis. The sequence goes on along the minus strand of JAEPBF010000005.1, from coordinate 67,768 downwards.
CAAATTCGTCCAGCCGTGCAGCCTTGATCCTACACCTTTGGTACCAGCAACAAAGCACACTCCTAAGCCTGCAAAGGGGGAGAAAGTATGGAATGAGATTATAATAATCTCTGCAGGGTCACAGCATCATAAGTCCTAGGGATTCACAATCAAATATCTCATAATAACAAAAAGATTAACACCTAAAACTAGCTAAGATATCCAATTAAGACTACAAACATCAATCAAACATAATAGGGGCCGAAATCATTACAAGCACACACAATATAAGGGTAGGCCAAAATTGGTAGAAAACAAGAAGAAAGACTGAAAATATTTCTTATTCAGAAGCATAAAAGCAGCCTGAAACATAAACTGATTTTTAAAACCAAGATTTTTCCCCATCTGCCCATGTTGTCTAAGGTTATGCTGCAAAAAGGGTAAAACGGTTAGACAATCAATATTACAACAAGCCTTTTAGTTATCTCCGACATCCATACTTTAACTGGCTTAGGAGCACTCTTGCAACTATGCATACTAGTCATCCTGTCACAAAAAACATGGCATCCTAACATCTAGTCTCGAACTGACCTATAGGGCATCTTGACGTCCAGACTCAAACTGGCCTACAAGGCATCTAGCGAGCTCTTGTTTGGAACAATCATCCATAAATCTCCCGGTTCAGTATGCATCTTTCCTCTCCCTAGGAGCAATAATACTTACCTCACATGGCCAATGATAAAAGGATTCTTCAAACAAAGCACAAACAAGGCACATATATGCATACACACATAGTACATGCATACATAAATCACAATAAAAGATCCTCAATCAAATCATAATACAAATCAAAGATCAATCCTTAAACTCATAAATGAATTAGGCAGTCTATTGTTTTTGTAAATTTCGAGATTCCCTATAGACATATCAACCAATTTCGCAAGCAATTTCAATAATAATCAAACCAAAACCAACAACAAATCAAGTATACGATCAAAGGGTAATGAAAGGAACCGATGAGGCAAATATCCTACCTCTTACGTGTTTGAATCATATGCAATCCTTTGTCTTTCCAATAAGATCAAAATCTCCTAAACTATCATAAGGCAAAGACCACACAATACTAAGCCACAAGATACTTAATTAGAAACCAAAGGCATTAGGAATCCTTACCAATTAACCTAACAAAATCTAGTGACCCGGATGCAGCAATATCTTCCCCCTGAATGTGTGATGTGATAGCCAGAAACTGAGCAAGAAATAACCTGATTATTTACCCTAATTCACCATGCAAATTTCGGCAACACTTAAAGCTTAATAGGGTATATGTGATTTTAACATTAGATAGGTTAGGGGTTGTGATTTCATGAAATTAAGAAAGGAATAGGTGCTAATTACTCAAACGATTAAAATGAACAAAATCTAAAATTAATAGACAAGTCAATTGATCAAATTTCGGTAAACATAGGGTTAGGAATAGGGCATGCCGATTTCTTCAATAAGGAAGATACAAGGGCTCAATTCATCATAACATAACAAAGATAGGTACCAAACATTCAAACAATAAAAATAAATAGAAACAGAAACCAACAAGGGGTTGAATCAGAAGAAATTCGGTTAAGAACTCTTGAAATTATAACAACAAAACAAAAGAGAAACAATATTCTTTTGTTTGTGAAACCAAGATAACAAAATGTACAATAAATAAAGGATTCCAACAAGCTATCACACACAAAAATCTAATGAAGGATGATTAATTTCGGCTAGGGTTTAGGGAGAAGAAATATTGGCCAAAAGGGAACGAGAGAGAGTTTTTTTTTGTGAAAAATGAGAGAATAATTGTGTGCTAGATAGGGTGGCCGGCCATGTTAATTTTTAGGGTCTTAAGGAGGTTTAGTTAAGAGATAATTCCTTATTTTTAAGCTTAGAATGATAAGATACAATTAAAGAATAATTCTATTAAAATAATAATTCTATTTGAAAGAAAGAATTATCTAATACTTTGGATAATAGGGGATAGAACTTAAGGATAGTAAAAGTACTAGAATTAAAATAGGAAAAATTTGACAATCAACCATTTTAGGCCATCATGCATTTATTTCTTCAGAGGAAAAGTAGTCATTTCAGCTACACCGGTACCTGAAATCCATTTCTGGCCTGTGGATTTCCAGAACATCTACCCTATGGAGGATCAGGGTCTCACATGTTCCTCTTTCACTATTATAAAATTGCAACTTATATTGAAATTGGCAATTCCTTCCTAATGCCTTAAGTGTGCCAAAATTTGTACTTGAATGGGATTGAATAATTAGGTTGATTCTTGTTGAGTTCTTGGTCATCACATCATGTATTCAAAGGGAAGTTAAAGCTGTATCCGATCACTAGTTTTTGGTAGGGTTTGGTGAGTAGAATCGGTAAGGGAACATAGGATGTCCTTTGGTTTTCTTATTTGATATTGCATGCTTAGTATTGTGTTGTCTTTGCCTTATGTTTGGTTAGGTGTTTCTGATCCTAGTGGAAAAGGGAAAGGACTAGCTATTTGTTAATATGCATCAGAGGTAGGAACTATACCTCATCAGTTTCTTCGGAAATCCTTTTACTTGTTTACTGATTTTTCTTTGATTGCTAAGCTTATGCATGCTTCCAGATTACTTGTACATGCTTGAGGATTGATTATTGGTTCCTTAGGTGATTTCGGAACCTATGATTAAGGATTGATTGCCCTCATTCGGTTTGGTCATATGATATTGGTTTGTGTATTGTCTTATGACTTGTTTGAGGATACCCTATTGTGTTGCTATGCATTGTACTTGCTTGTGTTTGCGTGTATTTGTATGTGTGTCAAGATCCTCGTTTCAATTGCCATTTGGGGTAAGTGCTCGATGCTCCTAGTGAGAGGAGAGGTACTTACCGTATTGGGAGGTTTATGGGTGGCAATCCTTAGCAAGAGCCCGTTGGATGCCTAACCCTTATGTGGTTGGATGCCTTATACTTGTTTGGCAAGATGCCTTGTCCTTGTGTGGCAAGATGCCCTGTCCTTGTGTGGTAAGATTCCTAGTCCTTATGTGGAAAGATAGAAAGACTTGCTGTGAGTTTGTTTGCTAAATGTTTTCCCACTTTTACAGCATAGTCTTGGACAACATAGGCAAATCGGGATGAGTCATTCGGTTTGGAAATCATATAGTGAAATAAACTGCCTGTGTAGTTCTGAATCAGTCTTGTGATGGCTGCCTATGAAGTGTTTTGAGTCCACCCCGTACCTTATTATATTCGTCCCTACCTATGTCTATGTGTTTGCTTACTAATTGTTTGAGCCTATTGTAAGCATATGCGATCCATCTATTCTTATTTGGGAGATGTTTGATTGGGTTTCTACAGATCCTATAATGTTGTGACCCTACTAAGATTTTTGTAATCTCATTCAATTATTTTTTCTCTTTTTCCAGGCTTAGGTACATGTTCTGCTGGCGGTACTGTGGTGTGAGACCAAGGCTGCACGGCAGGATAATTTTCATGACATTCACATTGCACTTCCTTGCTGATTTATTTTTTATTGCGTAATCCTTTACATATGCATACATGTTTAGACTTACCTTCTGGCTTCCGATTTTTGTTCCTTTCCTTCTTATCTCTAAAACTTACTATAAACAAATGTTAGAGTTTGAGACGCCTTTGGGACTTATGCGTTATGATTTCACCAATTTTCTGCATTTATGAAAACCTTCTGCTAATATTTTTATTCACTTCGTAATATGCCAGAATTTGACTAATGAATTACATGCTCTATCCTTTAAAGCATCTTAATTGATTAATAAAATTGATAACTAGTAAGACTTGAGTCTTGTGGGATTCGGATGAGTCCTTAGGAGGGCTTGTTAAGGTTTCTCGGCGGTAAGAGTCCTTATAGATTGGGTTTGGGTCTTTACACATATTGCGCCTTTGAATCCTACTGTGTGTTTTGAGCTTGTTGGGGGGAGGCATGGGGCCTTTGTACCCAAATTTTCTACTTTTGATCTATTTTAGATTTTATGAGGCCCATTAGTGATTGTAAAGCCCAAGATTGACATTTAAGTTATTGAAATGTCAATTTAGTTCATTAGTGTGTTAGACATTTGAAAATTTGTTTTGGAACTTTCGGATTTTTCTGGATCATAGAGTCTAAATACCCAACCCAAACACTTAAGGACTTAGAAAGTTTTCTAAGTCCCTAAGCCCCTTATTCTCCCTCTTAAGAGCGCATACACCCAAAAGAACCCCCACTGCTCAAAATTGATTTCTAGCCTAAATTAACCATTGGGCTTTGTTCCTAAACACTTCCTCTTGCTTTTCCTACGGATTTCCACTGGTAGAAACCAAATTGGAGTGTCAAATCGAAATATTTTCAGATTTTAGGATATTTTCGCACTTGTGCTTGTAAGCCCAATTTGGTGCCTTTCTTTGATGTTTTTAAGTTCCTTTTTGATAGATTTGGTGTTTCCTAAGGTTGTTTACTGGTTTGTGTGACTAGATTACATCGTTTGAGTGATTTTTGCTGGATCTGATAGCTTAGGTACGAGTTTGAATTTGTTGGGTTTTGATGTGTGTGTGATATCAGTACTTGAGAGGTGTTGTGTTGATGTTGTCGAGTTGGTTAGAAGTGGCTTTTGCCTTTCATTTAGTGTAGATTCGGTTCCGAAGGAATCAATGGTGTTTTTAGAGAAGGGTTGTTCCCTTTTCTCTTGGATTTGTGTGAGGGTTGATTTAGATGGTTGGTTTAGATGGTTGATTTGTGTTGGATTGTTGTTTTTTGAAAGCTTAGAGTAGTTTTAGAGTGATCTTGAGTCTAATTTCATGTCTTTTTGGTTTGGTAGTTAGTTTTCCCTTGAGTTTGGTTATGTTGACCTTGTAAGGTTGCTTGTGTTCTAGGCAGTATTCCGAGAGCTTATTGAGGTCGTGATTGCTGCAGCAGTGGTCTACACTTCACGAGGTGGGAGTCTATCCTTTATACTCATGAAAGGAAATATTTTTGCTTTCTTTAATTAAAATATGAAAGTATGTTTTGGTTTGATTGTGAGGCATCCATTATTGTGAATATGTTTAAATATCATGTTTAGGGCATGGAATGTGTATAACACGTTTTGGCTGTGCATCTTATGTATTTTGATCTATGGCATATGTATTGATTATATATGAATGCATAGTGAGGATGCGAGATTTATAAGGTTTGATGTTCATAGTATGCTGGTGGATTTTGTGGATGAATTGTGTTGGAAATGTGTGTTTGTGATGGATTTATACAAATATATGTGATAGGTTTGTGTTGTGAGGTTTTGTGAGAATTATAAGAGGATTTTGGGTAATTTTTGTAAGTGAAATGGAGTTGTTACGAATTTGAGAAAACCCAGAAATCGTGCTCCCGGTATACCCCGTGCAGTTTATACCCCAAGGCCTCCAACACTTATACCTTTTTGTCCCCGACACACCCTCCGACAATTCATTTCCCCAAGGATTCCAACACTTACACCATTGTGGCCTCAGCACACCCCCAAGCAGTTTATACCCCAAGGTCCCCAACACTTATACCTCCGAGGCCCCAACACTCATAACCCCCCAAGCCCCCAACACTTATAACCCCGAGGCCCCGGTTAATACACACACACATGCAGTTCGAACATCCATGGTCCCTGACACACTCACACCCAGTGTACACTTCTGAAGCCCAGACAGACAATGACCAGTTCATACACCCATGGCCCCAGACACAACCACAACCATCAGTCTATATAGTTGTGGCCCCAGTCAACCCATAACCAGTTTATTCACCCGTTACCCCAATATACCCATGACCAGTTTATACAATTGTGGTCCCTAGACACAACCATGACATCCATAAGATCATAGCCCTCAGACAGACAATAACCAGTTCATACACTCGTGGGCCCCGATCAAACCTATAGCCAGTCTATATAGTCGTGGGCCCAGTCAACCCACGACCAGTTCATACACCCATGGTTCCAACACAACCACACCCAGTTTAGACAACCGGGACCAACCTAACATTAACCATATGTCTACCTACACCGTTCCCAACCTTAGATGAGTATCTTGAGGGTTTCCCATGCTTTGATCAGTTAGAGTCCTAAGGTTGAGAGAAAGAGGTACGTGATAAAAATTGGCCCTAGTATGAGAGTTTGTTGACCCGTGAGTTTGTTGATCCTTGTTAACCAGCTCTTATTCCTTAAATCTCTTAGAGAGTACCTATGAGTCTACCTTTTTCTTAGAGGTTAAGTTAGAATTTTGGAGAGGTGAATGCAAAGAATGTGTATATTCGACTTTTGATATTTTGTTGGTGGATTCTCATGTTTAGATATGTTTGTTGATATTAATAAGATTGGTATGACTTCTAAGTGTGAGTTGATTCTCTATCTTCCATATTACCATGTTTGTGTACATTCATTGGGAACAAAGTAGTGTGCATAATCACATATGTGGATTTGCTGGTGTGTAAGTAATGAGTATATAATCATGTATATGAGTTTACTGCTTTCTCTTTGCATAAACCATGTTGTGATTTGATGTGCACTTTGAGATGGTAAATATACCTATGAGTATATAGGCCATATATTTTTATAAAATTGAAGGTTCTTTGTGCTTGGCTAATGTGAGATAAGTATATGGAATCCTAGCAGAGGCGGCAGTTGCTTACCTAGGAGTGGTATGGATGGTATTTTTGCTAAGCAGTATACGAGGGCTCGAGTTGAGCCAGTCACCTACTTGGAGCAGGTGGATGGTATGTGATTATGAGCTTAATATATTGAGGTGAAAATATAATTATACGATGTATCATATATGATACTTAAGATCGAGTGTGACTTTTCTGCGATTTTCTCTCCACTCGATTCGGACAACGTTGGTGGATGGGGTTGTGAATATGAGAATTATACAATATTTTAAAAGTAAATACATGAAAACCCACCAACGGACTTGTGAATCTTCCATACGCAGGGAAGTTTTCCTTAGCTTCTTTTTATGTCCAGTATGAGTATGTGATGGCATGTTTATGAGATTTGTGATTTATTCACCTGTTGTGTTACCTGAGGTATTGTTTACTGTTTACTTTACATAATGGAATGCATTTGCATATGTGAGGTTACTTTGCACTATAGAATGTACAGGTTGCATTAAAGCGTGTTAATCAATAAAGGTATGTTTATACTTGTTTAACGGTTTGCCTCCTTTCCTCCTCGATGGTATATGACGTTTCGACTCCCACAGAGGCCCTTGTCATCTGACTCCCTGTTGTTGTCTTGTTTTTTTTCATGATTATTCTAGAGTGTTGTTGTGATTCCTCAGGTTGCTATTTGGAGCCGTTTAGGAGATGGACTATTGCACTCACGTTTTGATCACTCGGCATGTTCTTATTTATTTTGGATTTGATGCATACTAATTTGGTGTTCTTACACTCCTAGTTTTGGTTTAGGTGATTAATATATGTGTGGTTTTATACTTGAGATACTAATTGTCTTGTATGGTCGGTGGGTCTATTGAGTACTTATGAGATTCGGGAGTATAGTTGGGTTGTGTGGTCGTTGCATATGTATTGTGATATGTATTTGGCCGTTAGGCCTTGATTTTGTATAATAAGTTAATTTTGGCCTTTTTGCCCTTTATTCTTGAAGTCTTCCATTGTAATTGTGTTATTTGAGTCCGTTATGTTATTTACTCCATATGGTTATGATGTTACTGAGTCAATTTTTATAAAAGTGATACCGCACTCCTATTTAAAAAAAAATTAAAATTATCTATATTTTTCGAAAAGATATTTTGAAAGTTTTATAAGATAAGCCTTGTATGGTTTCAATTAATTCACTACTTGGGATAATTGAGGTTGCACAGCGGTGAGGGTCCGGATTTTGGGATTGAGTCCTCCAATACATACCTCTTTAATTTTTTTATAAAAAATCTATAATGAATGTGCACAGTAGCCACTCTTAGGTGTGAGCATGCTAATTACCACATACTCAGTCCTAATAGTACTTTTGTTGTCTAGAATGGAATATAATGGAATGAGATTAGGCTAATTTTTTTATCAACATGTAATTTAACCCATATTTAGATTGTCAATTAGTTTAGGATAACCAGAATCAATTGTTTTACTTTTTCAGTCTAGCAACGACTGAGTTTTTTCTACAATATGTATCTTAATAAAAAATTAATTTTGTATAAATTTTTGATTTTTTTTCAAAAATATCTTTATCAAGAAAATAAATATATGTAACTAATTGTCTAATGTTAACAACCTTTTGTCATTTAAGCAAATAAAATTTGATTATTTTCTCCAATAATTTATTTTTAAGATTTGTTTTTATTGTCTATAGTCATCACATCATAAGTATTGCTTAATTGATTGAGTTTCAGGAACACCAAAAATTATATCGCCAAGTGTGAAAGGGGAGAGGGGGAGAGAAAAAAAAATTGAAAATAAAGAAAGCAAATAGGCATTGAGTGTGCGAGGAGAAAGAGGAAAGAAGAGAAAAAATATAAAATTTATAAATATAGGAGGAGAGAGGGAAAAAATTAAAAAGTAAAGAAAGCAGTGCCAGAGTGTGAAAGAGGACGAAAAGAAGGAAAAAAAAAACAAAAGTTGAAAATAAAGAAAACCGGGTGTGAGCTGGATTGTCATTTTATTTAATTTGAATTATAAAAATATCTAATAAAAAATTTACCAATAAATTAGTTAGAAATAATTTTTTTTCAAACAATTTCAAATATATAATTGGTTATGTTAATTGTAAACTAATATATCTTAAAACTAATATTATTCTTTTTATTTTTTTATTCATCCCTATTCTATTTACCAAACATACATGATATGATGATATTTGGCTGTTGATGTAAGAATACGCGATTTGGGAAGGGTGTATATGTCAAATGTCAAATGTCAAATGTCAAATGTCAAATGTCAAATGGTAAAAGACCAAATGATTACTAGATTTATTATGTAATTCTTGGAGGAATTGAGCTAGCTTAAATTTTGTCTGTGTGTATGCATTAATGGAGCAATATTAATGATGCCATACTAGAATAAGTTTAAAATTCCATACACAAATGACCGGTAGGGGCAGTACTCAGTTATCAGTTACTGAGTTTCTGGTGGTTGAATTGTTTTTATGTATATATTTGGCTTGTCTTAATAAACATTACACGTTCTCCGGTCCTGTTTTTATGTATTTCGCTTCGCTGGCAAAGCTGAAATGGGATAGTTAGTATGATCGAAGATAGATGCTTGGAAATAAAAAAAAGTCCTTCCAGCTGGATGGGATATATCTTTCTCTCTCTCTTTGTATGGAAGTAGCAGTACTGTGTTTGCAGGCTGCCGTCAATTGAGTATTAAAAAAAGAGAACCACATAATGGGCAAGTGGTGGTGTGCTGGGATGAGAACTTTATGGAAGTCGAGAGTGTGACATGACTATTTTCAAGTTGACTATGTAGTGAATATATTTCTCTTAATTTTACTTAGTCCAAATGAAAAGAAAATTTTTTTTATCATATGCTAATTTTATGGATCCTAACGAAATTCTAAATCAACTAACATATGTGTGTGTGAATGGGATATTTAAAACATGAAAACGAGAGTTGTCTGACTTTTGTTTACTGGCTCATATTAAAAGTTACATGTAGACAAAAGGCTTATTCCACATGGGGGTGCATGTGATATGAATGCGTACTCACAGCTGCTGTCTACCATGTGGATTACCTTCCATATTTATCTGGCGCCAGCTAGGCAACCCACCAAGTGGATTCTTTTCCTGTTTTCCTTCTTTTCGTTTCTTTATTGGGGCCTTTTTTAAAAAAAAATTTTATCCTCGCAACTGTTTTTTGTAAGGCACTGAGCGTACACATCACAGATTGTAAGTAAGAGGAACACAAGGGAGAATTTAACAAAGAACTTTTTATCTTATTTTCCTTTCTAATTCAGTGTAGAGAGCACTTGATGTGACCCTTCCAAGGTCTAAACTGATCCTATCTTTTCTCTGTTCATATATGCAGTTAATCCCAGTCTCTTCCAAGCTTTGCAAGGAGCAAACTTCAACTCTGAGGACGATTATAGCTCGGATAACCTGCAAGCAATCGGAATTGACAAACCATGTCATGTGCTAGTTAAAATATTCCAACATAAAAAAAAAGAGAGACTGTAGTCGAGCTAAGGGATAATATTGGAAGCAAAGAAAGCATATACAAATGTTGTGGTGATTTAGCGCTAAATTGTCCCAAGGCTCAAATGATTACCAGAGAGCCATGATTAGTTTAGACCATTTTACGAAGACGTGTTATCCAATGGACCCAATGAACGGCAGTGTAATGTAGCACCCAAAAGGCCCTTTGTAAGCAAAGTTGCGTGGAGGTCCCCATGTGACCACAGAGACTAATTACCATGATGAGGGTTAAGGTGATGGTACTAACACACACAAAAAAAATTTACTTTCTTCTTCTTTCCCCTTACCTACTTTATCGTCCCTTTGTTACTCATGTCCGCTTCGTTTGATGTGAGACACAATATGGATAACAGCATAAGCCGTCTGTGCCCATGGACTTGTCTACGCTGCACCTTGTACCCTAACTTCCAAAACAGCCCACATGAGGGAACCCCTTGTGTGGCAGGCAAGGCGTCAAGATGTCTCTATGTGATCATATCATATCTAATCATATCTTATATAATATAGTTTGAATTTAATAATTATTGTATTAATTTAAACTAACTGAGATACTCAACCTGAAAATACTACTGTAGTAAAAACAAGTGGGACTTCTTTTCGTTAAAAGCAATTATTTATGTTATGGTAAAATATTTTAATAAATATATTCTAGAACATCAATATACAGATTTAGTTGTAAACACTAGGCACAAACCAATTCAGCAAATATATTATTGAACTTATAACAAGTTAATAACGTGACAGTACCAAATAAGCCATAAAGTGACGGAAAACACTCCATTGGTATAACTAGAAATACCATCATTATAAGTAAAAAAAATTATATTCACAACAATATGTATCCGTCAGTACTAAACCCGTAACTATAGACATTTAGTGATGGTCACAGTTCATTAGAACGGATATATACTGACTTCAAATTTTTGGTATGGGTATAGACAAAAACTTATAATAACGGCTGATTTTTTCTGTTATAGTGACGATTATTTTTACTAATGAAATATTATGGTCACTACAATTGAAAAATAATTTTTATAGCCACCAAAATATATATTGCACCACAAAAATTCATACATATATCTCATAATAGAAAAATCCATAATAGTTACCAATTATTAAATCTGTTAAAAGCAATTGTGCATAATGGCTAAAAATATCAATACGTAACAAAATATTCTGACTAAAACTTAACAACTCACAAATCAAACTCATCTTCATATTCATTATTTTCAACTTCTTCATCATTCATTGTAACTTGAACATGATGACTTAATTGCGAAGAATTTTTTGAAGTTTATAATATAAGAAGATAAATATCATTATTTTTAAATAAATAGTTACAAGAAAATAGCATACATAAAATTTAAGTTATATTAGAAAAAAATATTAATATGAGAAAGAATATGTGATACCCCAAATGTTGAGTTCTAGAGGTCTATAAGCCAGTGCAGATCAAATAACTGGTTTTGTCCCTGAAGAAATAAATGTGTAATGGCCGAAAATGGTATGGAATGTCTAGTAATTATTTTTGGTTTTAATTCCCTATGATTTGGTTCTTTATTGGTTGATAATTACTTTAGGAGATAAAATCTTTAAAATTAAGGGAGGATAATTATAGAATTTAATTATGATAATTATCTTACTTTAATCTATCATTTAAAGTAGAAAAATTAATCTCATAACCACCCTATATAAAGAGAAAGCCGGCCACACTTAAACGTTACACAGAAAATACACAAAATTCGTCCAACCTAAAACCTTACACTTCCTTATTACTGCCAAAATCTGCTTGAATTCGAAATAGCATAACTCTCTCATCCTTTATCGGATTCTTGCATATAATAGCTTGTTGGAAAGCTCTTTCCATTCTGTATCCAACTATTTTGGGTTTTTCATCAGAAGGTTAGTTTTTACTTGTCGAAATTTAGGTTATAATTTGGGGGGTTTGGTGCCAAACTTGTGTGATTCTTCCTTCAATTGATTTATGTTGTTGTTCCTCTTGTTCGTATGATTGTTTGGCATCCATTCATGTTATAAAATCATGAATCTAACCTTTGAATCTTCCTTATACATAAAATTGGTATGCCTTACCCTTGACCTATTGTTGTCAATCTTGATCAATTTATTAACCTATTGGATTCTGATCTTGTTTCTTTCAATTGTACATGTTATAAAAACCAAATTCTTCCTTGTTAACTGGGATGATAATTTAGGTTGAATCTTGTTAAGTTCTTGGCTATCACAACACACATCCAAGGGGGAGGCACCTGAGGCATCTGATCACTGGTTTCTGATAGGTTTGGTGAGTAGAATTGGTAAGGAAATAAGGTATTCAATTGGTTATTGAGTATGTATGCTTAGTTGGATTTTTTCTTTGTCTTATGATGTTATAGGTGGTTCGGATCCCTTGAATAAAGGTAAAGGAATAGCTTCTTGTTCAAAGATAAGAGAGGTAGGATCTATGCCTCATCGGTTTCTTCAGAGATCCTTGTTATTTGCTTATTGATTTCGGTGCATATACTTGTTGATGATTGCATGTACATTTGTTGTATAGAGTATGCTTGAATTTACAGATCAAGATGTGATCCTTTAGGCTATACCGAACCCTTGAGTTAGGTTATGAGTGCCTAATTTGCATATGTTGTGTGAATTGAATATGCTGATTGTGTTCTGACATTATTGAGGATACCCTGTTATGGTATTATGCTATGTACTTGCTTGTGTGTGCTTGTACGTGTTTGCGTGTCAGGATCCTTTTACAGTGGCCATTCAGGGTAAGCACTACTGCTCCTTGGGAGATGGGAGGTTCTTACTGGTATGGGAGTCGTATGGTTGGCAATCCCCAGCATGTGCACGTTGGATTCCTAGTCCTTTTGTGGCTAGACGCCTTATCCTTGTGTGGTAAGATGCCTTTATCCTTGTGTGGTTTGGATGACCTTATCCTTGTGTGGTTTGGATGCCCTTATCCTTGTGTGGTGCTTAAATTTGATTTCATTACCTTATAGTGAATTCGATATATGATGGCTACATTTTTCAAACTTTCTATCATGGTAGTTGGTATTTTCATATTTAGGGTTAAGGTTTTGCTTAGGTTTTCATCAAATAAGTCGATGCTAAAATTTGGGTAATAATTAAAATATACGGGTCCTGTGGCTAGGTTTGATTCACAGACAGCTAATAAGGAGTCGGTGAACGAGGTGAATCTAGCATCTCTTAGACACATTAGAATAGGAGTATCTAATCCTATTCTATGTAAGGGTTTTATTGCTATTTGAACTAGTCCTATATGCATAAATTTATATTTATTTTTAAATTTTAATAATTTATTGTTATCTATTAATTCTAACTGCTTTATTTGGGGATTAACAGGTAAAGATTTCTCTGTTGTTTCGATTACATAGTCATGAGTGAATAGGTTTTCAAAACCAAATCCGGTTTCATAAATTTTATTATTTGGAATTTTGGGGATATTCCAATTTTGCAATTTCTGCTCTATAGCAGAAATATGCATCTCTCTGGTATTATCAATATCCATTACTCAAACGATATATTTTGGATGCCCTTGTCCTTTTGTGGTTTGGATGCCCTTGTCCTTGTGTGGCTTGGATGCCTTGTGTGCCTTGTGTGCTAACCTTTTACCCTTTGTGCAGTGAAGCCTTGGACAACACAGGTAGAAAGGGATGGCCTTTTCCTATTGCCGAGATGTTTGATGAGTTTTACCTACATGTGTACTTCTGATTTTCGGAAGTGTTTGTAGTTCACCCTCAACCATAGTTTCGGCCCTAACCCCTTTTGTTGATTCTTGAATTGCGTGATATCCCTTAGATATATAGGGATGATTTATTGTTGTCTGGGAGATGTTTGTTTAAGATATCTGTAGATCTTTTGATGCTATGATCCTACTGATGTTTGTTTAAGATTTCTTGTAATCTCGTCCTGTTGTTTTTATCATTTTTCAGGCTTAGGTACATTCACTATTCGTGGTACTAGTGTGTGAGATCAAGGCTGCTTGGCGGGGCGATATTGCATCACATTTGTATTCTTATTTCCTTGGTTACTTGTGTATATAACATGAACTTTGATTGGATTATTTTCTGGTTATTCGAGTCCCTTCTTTGCTTATTTGTTTCCGGATTATATTAGAGGTTTACTTGTTGGATTTTTAGATCCCTATGGGACTTGTGTGTTGTGGTTCCAATGATTCAATTTAAAGATTTTTGCTAATGTTTTACTCACTCTGTATGATACCAGAATGCTTGTCCAATATCATGCTCCAATTGTTAAAAGTACAAAGAATATGTATACTAAAATCGGAAATGTAGATAGGTAAGCCTTGTGAGATTTAAATAGGTCCTGGTTTTGGGCTTGTTTGAGTTTTACGGCGGTAAGGGTCCTAATAGAAACAAATAAGAATAAATTACGATTTTTTCTAATATACCTAATATGTTTGCTTTTAAATATAGTGTAATACCTTTAAAAAAATTTATAATTCTTCCACTCTATCTTCCATAATATTTTTTTATGATGAAAATGGTGATTTCATAAGTATCTTGATTCTACATAAATATTGAACTATGTCTTTCTTCTCTAGTCCTTTTACTTTAGAATACACATCTTCTTGCCATGATCCCACATTTGATGATTCAAAACCTCTACAACTATTGATATAATTGTTTATTTTTTTCTAAATAATAGAATCCACATATAAACAAGACACTTAGTTAATGAAATATTTGGTAATATTTTAATAGTAACATAATCATTATTAATTTAAATAATTAAACTATACTAGTAAAAGTTAAAAACTTTCAATTATCATAACAATAATTCAAAAACAAGTTCATCATTCTTTGCAGTACAACTTTCAATATAAATTTCAACAAATGTTGGTTGTATTATCTATTAATATTCTAAAAATATGATTTAATATAAAAGAAATTAAAACGAATAAAAATTTTAAATGACCATATTATTTTTTATATTACCTTTTCATGGATAAGCCTTGAAATTTTTTTGTTCTAGTGCAATATGGCTCTTCCAATTTTGGTCGATTGACATTATTTTTTGAACTAACATCCTTAAAGTAAAATATATAATAAAAATATAATAAATATTTTTTTTTTATAAATAATGCAAGATAATTACTTTTACATTGTCAGTATAATGACCCAAAGCCAACCTATTAGGATCCTTATTGCCGTGAAACCCAAATAAGCCATTACAAGGTCCTATTTGAATCCCACAAGGCTTAAGTCACCTAATTGTCAATTTTATTGGTTGATTCATATGCTATTTAAAGGTTGGAGCATGTTCATACATTAATAAATTTCTGGCTTATAAGGAGTGAAAGAAACCATCAATGGAAGACTTACATTAACACTGAAAACAAGTGGAAACATAACACACAAGCCCCATAGTAATCTGAAAACATCAACCAATAGTATCATGTATATTTTGGAAGCAACAATGAAGGAGGAAGAGTGATTGAAAAGCAAAAATGCAAATCCACAAAAGTTAAAAAACATGATATGCGCATTCAATAGGAAAGGGGTGCAAATTTAGTGCAAATTCGTCCAGCCGTGCAGCCTTGATCTCACACCTTTGGTACACGCAACAAAGCACACACCTAAGCCTGCAAAGGGGGAGAAAAAAAGGGATGAGATTACAAGAATTTCAGTAAGGTCACAACATCATAAGTCTTAGGGATTCCCAATCAAATATCTTCCAATAATAAAAGATCAACACCTAAAACCAGCTAAGATATCTAATTAAAATTGCAAGCACCAATCACACATAAAGCACCAATCATAAGCACACACATTATAAGGGTAGGTTGAAATTGGTAGAAAACAAGGAGACTATAACATAATCTGATTTTCAAAACCAAGGTTTGTCCCCATCGGCCCATGTTGTCCAAGGCTATGATGCAAAAAGGATAAAATGGTTAGACAATCAATATTACAGCAAACCTTTTAGTTGTCTCTGACATCCAGACTTTAATTGGCCTAGGAATATTCTTGCAGCTGAGCATACAAGTCATCCTGCCAAAGAGAAACAGGACATCCCAATGTCCAGACTCGAGCTGCTCTATAAGGCATCTCGACGTCTAGACTCGAACTAGCCTTCAAGATATCCTGACATCCGGACTTGAACCGGCCTACAAGGCATCCAGTGAGCTCTTGCTAGGAATAACCACCCATAAACTCCCTGTTTTGTAAGCATCTCTCCTCTCCCCAAGAGCAACAATACTTACCTCGCATGGCCAACGACAAAAATATCCTTCAAACAAAGCACAAACAAGGCACATCACGCATACACACATAGTACACACATATACTGTCACGACCCGGGCCCCGGACCCTCGGCCCAGCGGGCCTGGACGTGTATGTGCATGTAATGGATCACAATTGCAACGCTCGGTTGGGCTTATAACCGTATGGCCCAAAAGATGCATCTTGTTACAAATGATACCATCACACAACACATATAAGCCCAAGACCTCCCACGCTCCTTTCCGATGTGGGATTGGGTAACTTGACCCCCCCTACGGGCTGGGTCTCACAATCTCCCCTCCTTATAGACCTCGTGTCCTCACGAAGGGAGCCAAACGTAACTACCTTGGGCCTAAACTCACGAGCCCAAACGTGAACACACAACACAGCCCAAGCCCACCCTGAAGAGGGAACGAGATCGGCTCCGCTACCATTTGTCACAACCCGGACCCTCGACCCAGCGGGCCCGGATGTGTATGTGCGTGTGATGGATCACAACTGCAATGCTCAGTTGGGCTTTTAACCACACGACCCAAAAGATGCATCTTGTTACAAATGATACCATCACACAACACATATAAGCCCAAGACCTCCCCCGCTCCTTTCTGATGTGGGATTGGGTAACTTGACCCCCCCTACAGGCTGGGTCTCACATATACACTTAGTACATACATACACAAATCACAACAAAGGATCCTCAATCAAATCACAATACAAATCAAGGATCAATCCTCAAAGTCATAGTTGAATTAGGCAACCTATTGCCATATTAACTTCTAAGATTCCCTATCATCATATTCACACATTCTTCAAAAATATAACCAAGATAAGCAATCGAATTCAATCATATTAAAATAATCAAACAATAGGGTAGCCAAACGAATAGATGAGGCATAGATCCTACCTCTCATGTGTCTGAGCCAGATGCAATCTTTTGCCTTTCCAATAAAATCAGAATCTCCTAAACAATCACAAGGCAAAGACCACACAATACTAAGCCACAAGATAATTAATTAAAAACCAAAGTTATTGGGAATCCTTACCAATTAACCTACCAAAATCCAGTGATCCAAATGCAACAATATCTTTCCCCTGAATGTGTGATGTGATGGCCAAAACCTCAACAAAAATCAACTTAATTATTCACCCTAATTCAATATACAAGTTTCGGCAACACCTTACGGTTTTTATAGCAAATTATGATTTTATGAAATTAAGAAAGGAATAGGTGCCAGTTACTCAAACGATTAAAATGAACAAGATCTGAAACCAATAGACAAGTCAATTGATCAAATTTCGACAAACATTGGGTTAGGAATAGGGCATGGTGATTTCTTTAGTAAGGAAGAAACAAGAGCTGAGTTCATCATAACATAACAAGGATAGGTACCAAACATTCAAACCATAAACATGAACAGAAAAAAAAAACCAACAAGGGGTTGAATCAGAAGAAATTTGGCTAAGAACCCTAGAAAATGTGACAACAAAATTAGAAGAGAAACACTAACCTTTTTCTTATAAAACCAAGATAATAACATGCACAATGAAGAGAGGATTCCAACAAGCTATCACACACAAGGAACTTATGAAAACCACGCAAGTTCGACTAGGGTTTTTGAAGAAGAAAAGTTAGCACAAAGAGGGAGAGTAGGGAGAGAAATTCCAGAATTTAGATAAAGGATTTTGGTGTGCTAGATAGGGTGGCTGGCCATGTTAATTTACAGGGTATTAGGGAGGTCTAATTAAGAGATAATTATGACTTTTAAGCTTAGAAGGATAAGATATGATTAAAAGATAATTCTATTAAAAGGTTAATGCTATTAAAAGAGTAATTCTATTTAAAAGAAAGAACTATATAATACTTTGGATAATAATGGATAAAACTAAGGATAATTAACAAAAAA
This sequence comes from Passiflora organensis, assembly GCA_019739055.1. Taxonomy (NCBI): domain Eukaryota; kingdom Viridiplantae; phylum Streptophyta; class Magnoliopsida; order Malpighiales; family Passifloraceae; genus Passiflora; species Passiflora organensis. The sequence continues at coordinate 49,416 of JAEPBF010000005.1, read as the reverse complement.
ATACCATAATTAAAATAAAAAATATTCAGCAACAACCATTTTAGGCCATCATTCATTCATTTATTCAGGGGCAAAACAGTCATTTCAACTGCACTAGTACCTGGACTTTCTGGATATCTAAACTCAGAAGGATCGGGGTCTCACAGCCAGAATACCAATAATGTAAAATCCCGGAACTTTCAACCTATTTGAGCTTGAAATCCCAATTGAGGATTGCTGTTGTTAATGAGTTTTAGCACATATTTATAAACTGATGATGAATCGTAGTAGGGTTTTGACATTTTAAAGGTGAATTCTATTTTTAGAAGAATTATTGTAATTATTAAAAATGATGAATTTTGTATTTAAGGACCTTGGATAGATCTATTTATAAGTGTATGATGGTTGAAAAATTTTCTGAGAATTTTCGGAAGGGTAATTGAAATTATCATAATTTTTGGGAATATTTAACTAAAGTAATTGATTTTTTAGTAATTTATATTTATACGAGAAAAATAATTCTATGATACTGATGGATAGTACTTTTCATAAAGAGTTTATAGAAATTTGTTTGACATTTTTTTGAGAAAGTGAGATTAATTATGAATTTTTAAAAATTTATTAGTATTTAAAAAATATTTATTATTATTATTTTATTAATATTTAATATATATTATTATTTATATATATGAAGCAAAAATGACAGGTGGGTGTGTCATTTTGACCAAGATGGTCAAAACAATAGCCATCCTCATCGTTTTGGCCAAGTGACGACCTTAGGTCGTTTTGGAGTTTCCAAAATGATGTCGTACATTGTAGAACCGAAATACCTTTTAGGGCTTCCCTGGTTTCTGACAGTCACCAATGGCACAACAGGATATGTATCCCATTACTTGTCCCAACCTTGTAGTGCATGGCCAACCCTGTTTTTCATCTCTAAAGGATGCTCTCGGCTTTGCCAATCTAACCTCGATGATTTGGTGGCAAATCTGGCCTTCCCACGACCGGACTTAGGTGAGGTTTTAACTCGGAATGCAAGTATTTTCCCTCTTAAATCCCATCATTTTAGTTTGTAAAAATTGAGGATTTTGATGTGTATAGATTCGTTTTGAGTTAGGGTACGATTTGGTATATGTATTGTTAAGGTTTGATTCATGTTGGTGTAAATTGTTTGCTGGGAGAAATTCTGCAGATTTTGGTCGTTTGGAGGTTGAAGATGACCTCGGATGACACTCCAAACGACCTGTCGTTTGGTCGATAGACGAGATGACATATCACTCACATAGGCAAGCGACAAGTCACATGGATGAAGCCAGGCTCGGACGAGATGTGGCATGCATAGGAGGAGACGCATGTCATGATCTTGGAGGTTCGGTGTTGTCCTGGCAGCGCCTAAAGCTGCCAGGTGAAATGTTCTGGTTGGCCGAAAATAAATGAAATTCAGAAAATAAGAAAATAGCAGATATAAAAGAAAATTAGTGAAAATAGTAGAAAATGAAAAAAATTCATGAAAAAATATGAAAAATAATAGAATCAACAAGAAATCTATTGGTACCAAGGTTTATGAAATTAGAGTTGATTTCATGTAATTAGAAAAATATTCAGAAAAATAAAAAAAGAGGAAAAATATCCGAATGGATTTCGAGTTGGTTATCGGGTAGAAACACATGGAATTTAGGTTATCGATGCATGTTTTTATGTGTTCTTATGTAAATTAGCATGCGATATTGAGGAATTGGATATCATTATATACAGGTGAATACCTATTGATGCAGAACCTCGAGGAATCGGTACAGAAAACAAGTGTGGGCTCTTCAAACTTCAGAGACTAGTGAGTGAACGGATTTTTATTTATTGTTCTATTATTGGCATGAATAGTTATTATGATTATCAAAGAGATAATTAAATAATTGTTAACAAAAAATGCTTTGCATGTGTCGTGATTGATTGTCATACAGTATGCTTAGTCTGATATGCCATGCTATGAGATAAGTGATGTACTTGTTATGCCACGATAATTGTTATGCATGCAATGCATTGAGTGCATCAGATACACGAGATACGAAATATACATACATAGCATAGGGTAACCTATGCGACTCTTGAGAGCTCTCCGAGTATAGTAGTGTGGCATGGAGATGCCAATCAAATCAAAGCTATAAGGGAGGATAGGGATGACACGAGTGAGCTGATGAACACAGGATGGGTACCTACAGAGTGGGATCACTAGGTAGAGTTGCTATCACCTAACGTCCCGAAAACATCAATAGAATGGGCATTGTGGTTATTAAGGAAAAACATAAGTCAGAAACTACCATTGAAATATCTTAGTCCCAATTTTAGATCCTCAATGGACTGAGAGACATTGCCAGCCCAATCATGATCTTGATTGCTTAGAAAGTCATGCTTATATACCATGTGTTGACTGTGACTGTGCTGTATACCTTTTGACTCATTGAGTCTATAATTGCATGCTAGTGTGTGTGTTTAATAAGTGCATGATTGTCTGTGTTCTTTGGATATATTTTTTCCATTTGCTCACCTGGCAGAATTCTACCAGGCTTTTGGCATGATTACAGAGTTAATCTCTATAAACCCCCTTGAATGATGTGTTTTCATTTCTTTGAGAAAATATTATTGAGTCAGTTATCTCTATGATTTGATAGTCATCGAGTGGGTCTGTATCTTATAGGTTTGCTTCTGCTCGGTCCCTTAGGTTGAGCAAATCATTGTTCTAAAAAACATCTCAATATCATAAACTCATTGTCATATTTGGCATCTTCGGATTTGTCATGCCCTATTTTAATATAGTATCTCTTGTATTAGATCTATTTAAAGACCTTATTGATTCTTGTGTTTCAGATTGTGAGTCGTTATTTGTGTGCATTACATTCAGTCTACAATGTCATTTCATAAGCATCATTCGATTGGGTAATATATTGGTGCCACGTCAGCTTAAGTTGTCACTTGTTTGCGTTGATGATTATTGTATCTACTTGCTATAAGGTTCAAATTAATATTGTGGCACTATATAAGTGAGCTATGTTATATTGTCGTGAATTGTCAAGTCAGAGGAAACTATGAATGTATACACTATACTAATCTTGATTTCAGATTGAAAGTCCTAGGATGAGTAAGAAAGATTGCATGTATAATCTAAGGTAAGTTTATATTGGCCACAAATAGTTTGAATTCTAAAAGTACCTTGAATTAGGTACGGATTACCGAGATTAAAAGTAATTATGAATATTCTGGGAATTCAATGTTTTTTTTTAGGTATAAATCGACTTTGGGTTGATCCTAGTCTGACATGCTAGTCAGTAATAAATCACCTCATCGAATTCTAATTAGAATTGCATGATTACAATACGATGAAGCTTTTTATAGGCTATTATTTTGATCGAGCCTTTGATGCCAACTTATTGAGAATGATGAACAGTTAAGGTTGATTATAAAAGAATGAGTACTACTTACTAGATTTTTAGTGTATTCTGTGTTTATAAATACATGGAATACATACTATTAAAGTTGACCACTGGGTAATGAGGTCAGTGCACAGAGTGCATATCTCTATTTTGGGTGTATTGAGAGAATATTGTAGCTATTGAAGCACATAGCATATAGTACATTATATTGTATATGAATCTTATAACATGCCCAGTGTTATATGATCGAGTAGTAATATTTGCATTATAAATTCATGAAGTTATTGCTAAACTAAAATTTACGATTGTTGGATTGGATTACCCAAATGACTAGAAAGTTGGAATTATATAAGGATGTTTATGGTTGTCATAACCTGGCCCCCGGAATTTTGACCCAGCGGGCTCGGACGTGTATGTGCGCGTGATGAATCACAATTGCAACGTTCTGTTGGGTTTCTAACCACATGGACCAAAAGATGCATCTTGTTACAAATGATAGCATCACACAATATATATAAGCCTAAGACCTCCCTTGGTCCTTTCCGATGTGGGATTGGGTAACCATACCCCCCTACGGGCTGGGTCTCACAATCTCCCCTCCTTATAGATCTTGTGTCCTCATGAGGGGAGCCCAAATGTAACAGACAAGTCAACTAATTGTCAATTTTATTGGTTGATTTATATGCTATTTAAAGGTTGGAGCATATTTATACAATAATGAATTTCTGGCTTATACGAAGTGAAAGAAAACATGAGCGGAAGACTTATATTAATACTCAAAACAAGTGGAAACATAACACACAAGTCGCATAGGAATCTCAAACATCAACCAATAGTATCATGAATATTTCGGAAGCAACAAAAAGAGAAAGAGGGATTGGGAAGCCATAATGGAAATCCACATAAGTTCAGAGACATGGCATGTGCATTCAATAGAAAAGAGGTGAAAATTCATCCAGATGTGCAGCCTTGATCTCACACCTTTGGTACTAGCAACAAAGTACACACCTAAGCCTGCAAAGGGGGATAAAATAAGGGATGAGATTACAATCAGTATGGTCACAACATCATAAGTTCTAGGGATTCCCAATCAAACATCTCCCAAACAACATCAGATCATCCCTACTCATCTAAGGGTATCACTAAATTCAAGAATCAACCAAAAGAGTTAGGGCTAAAACTAAGGTTGAGGGTGGACTACAAACACTATTGAAAATCAGAAGTACATAGGCAGGAAAAGTCATTAGGTTGCTGTCGGCAGTAGGAAAATAAAAGGCCATCCCCTTCCACCTGGGTTGTCCAAGGCATCCAGACTTGAACTGGCCTAGGAGCACTCTTGCAGCAGCGCATCCAAGTTATCCTGTCACTCTCAAATAGGACAACCTAATGTCCAGACTCGAACTGGCCTATAGGGAATCTTGACGTCCAGACTCGAACTGGCCTATAAGGCTTCCTGACGTCCTAACTTAAACCGGCGTACAAGGCATCCAGCGAGCTCTTGCTGGGAATAACCAGCCATAAACCTCCCGGTTCGGTAAGCATCTCTCTTCTCTCTAGGAGCAACAGTACTTACCTCGCATGGCCAGTGACAAAGGATCCTTCGAACAAAGCACAATCAGAGAACATACACGCATACACACATAGTACACGCATACACAAATGACAACAAAGGATCCTCATTGGAATCACAATACAATTCAAAGAACAATCCTCAAAGTCATAACCGAATCAGGCAACCTATTTTTCTATTAAGATTCCTTATCATCATAATCACACATTCCGCAAGCATATAACCAAGATAGGCAATCGAATTCACTCATATTCAAACAATCAAATAATAGGGTAATTAAAGGAACCGATGAGGCATAGATCCTACCTCTCACATGTCTGAATCAGATGCAATCCTTTGCCTTTCCAATAAGATCAGAATCTCCTAAACAATTACAAGGCAAAGACCACAGAATACTAAGCCACAAGACTACTTAATTTAAACCTAAGGCATTGGGAATCTTGACCAATTAACCTACCCAAATCCAACAGTCCGGATGCAGCAATATCTTTCCCTTGAATGCGTGATGTTATGGCCAATAACTCAGTAAGAATTTACTTGATATTTCACCCTAATTTAATATACAAATTTCAGCAACACCTTAAGGTTTATACAGAAATATGCGATTTCAACATTAGAGAGGTTAGGGGTTGTGATTTCATGAAGTTATTACCGCCGTGAAACCCAAACAAGCCCAAAGACACCTAGGACCTATCTGAATCTCACCAGGCTTACTCACTAAGTTTTCGAGTTTTAGCATGTTCATTCTACATGTTTAATAACAGTTGGAGCATAATATTGGACAATTATTCTGGTATCATACGGAGTGAGTAAAACTATCAACGAAAGTCTTTAAATTAAATCACTGGATTCATAACAGACAAGCTAATCAGCAAGCCTATTCATCTTGCCACACAAGGACAAAACATCCCAAGCCACACAAGGACAAGGGCATCCCAAACCACACAAAGATAAGGGCTTCCCAAACCACACAAGGATAGGGCTTCTGGCCACACAAGGAGCAAACATCCAACGAGCTCTTGCTGGGATTTGCCACCCATATGACTCCCATACCAGTAAGAACCTCCCCTCTCACTAGGAGCATCAGCACTTACCCTAAATGGCCACTGGAAAAGGATCCTGACACATAAACATGTACAAGCACACACAGGCAAGCACAAAGCACAAAACCACAACAAGGTATTCTCAATTCTGTTAGATCATATTCAGCATGTTCAGTACACATCACATATGCAAGCTAGGCACTCCTAACCTACCTTAAGGGATTCGGTATAGCCTAGAAAATCCTCAATTCAATCCGCAACTCAAGCATGTATTATTTGATATGAATGCGTATACAGTTTGACAATCATAGGTACCGAAATCAATTAAGCAAACAATGAGGTCTCTGGAGAAACTGATGAGGCATAGATCCTACCTCTTTTTGTTTCTGAACAAGAAACTATTCTTTTGCCCTTACTAGATACTTCCGAACCACCTAAATCATCATTCGGCAAAAAAAAAAAACAAACTAAGCATGCATACGCAATAACCAAGTTAATACCCTATTTCCTTACCAATTCCACTCACCAAACGTATTAGAAACCAGTGATCAGATGCCGCAGGTGCCTCCCCCTTGGATATGTGATGTGATAGGCAGAAACTTAACAATTCAACACGATTTACCTTCCCAATTAACTATGCAAAGTTCGGCACTAAGAGTAAGGCACAAGACAATTTTTGACTTCATGCATTCAAGGGATGAAATCATAATTTTTCACTATGAATGGATTCTAAACAATCATATGAATAAGGGCAACAACATCAGAGATCAATTAAAGGCAGAATTACACAAATCTTAAAACCTAATTCCGCCGCCTATTTTCAACTTATCTTTTGACAAAGAAATATGAAATTTCAAACAATAAAACATACATGGTTGGAAAGAGGATGAAGAGAACTTTCCAACAAGCTATTATTTGTAGGAATCCGACAAACGATGAGAGAGTTATGCTATATTGAAGTTCAAGAAGATTTTGACAGTTCCGACGAGTTTCGATTTTTCTTTTGACAAATAATTATGAATGTCAAAACAACAAAAAAGATATGTTTGGAAAGAAGATGAAGAGAGATTTTCAACAAGCTATTATTTGCAGGAATCCGACAAACGATGAAAGAGTTATGCAACACTGAATTTTAAGAAGATTTTCGCAGTTCCACCGAGTTTTGACTTTTCTTACAAGAAAGAAATACTAACCTACTGACAAAAAACAAAAGATGGTTGGAATGAGGATGAAGAGAGCTTTCCAACAAGCTATTATTTGAAGGAATCTGACAAATGATGAGAGAGTTATGCTGGTTTAAAGTTTCAGTGAGTTTTGGCAGATATAGGGAGGTGTAAGGGTTTTAGGCTATACGAGTTTTGTGTGTTTTCTATGAATGATTTTTGTGGGGTTGGATTCCTATTTATAATGGATGGGTATGGAATTAAGATTACTACTTTAAAGTAAGATAACTACCAGATTAAAATTCTGTAATTATCCCCTTTTAATTTTAGGAATTTTAATTCCTAACGTGATTATAAACAAATTATGAACCAAATTAAAGGGAATTAATACCAGAAATAATTACCAAACATTCCTTACCAATTTCGGCCATCACACATCCTTTTCATCAGGGAAAAAGTGGTTTTTTCAGCTACATTGGCTTCTGGACTTCTAGGACTCAAAATTCGGGGTCTCACATCCTCCCCTCCTTATAAGAATTTCATCCTCGAAATTTTAGCACAAGTACCTAAAAAAACAAGTAAGGAAATTTTGCACACATAGATTCCTCAATCTCCCAAGACTGTTCCTCAATTTGGCCATTACGTCAAACAACTCGTACCATAGGCACGCTTCGACTACGAAGCTGTCGAACTGACCGATTTAGTATGGCAACTAGCTGTACGGGATAGGATAGGTCTTCAACAACTTCGACTGGGGGTTCCTCGAGCACATGAGCAGGGTCTTGTATCTACTTTCTCAACATTGAAACGTGAAACACGTTGTGAATTCTTTCCATATTTGGAGGTAAGACAAGTTGGTATGCAATAGGGTCGATTCTTTCAACGATGTTATACGGACCAATATAGCGAGGTGCTAGCTTACCTCGCTGCTGAAAACAAAGGACTCCTTTCCATAGAGCGACCTTCAGAAACACTTTGTCACCTACCGCAAATTCTAGCTCCCTTCGTCGATTATCAGCATAGTTTTTCTGTCGATTCTGGGCTGTTTTTAGCCATTGTCGAATCAAGTTCAACTATTCCGTTGCTTGATCAATCAATTCCGGATTGTTTAGGCGTCTTTCGCCTACTTCATTCCAGAAAATGGGAGTCCTGCAACGTCTCCCATATAATGCTTCATAAGGTGCCATACCGATGCTTACATGAAAACTATTGTTGTAAGAAAATTCTGCCAATGGCAGGCATCGATCCAAACCGGTTTGCTGATCCAACACACTCCCTCATAGCATATTTTCGAGTGTCTGAATCGTCCTTTCTGATTGACCATCGGTTTGAGGATGAAATGCTGTACTGAAATTCAATTTTGAACCCACTGAAATTTGGAATTTCTCTCAAAATCGTGAGGTGAAACGAGGGTTATGATTTGAAACGATGGAAACTGGCACTCTATGCAATCGAACAATCTCATCCAAGTAACGATCAAACAATTTCTTAGGTGTATCCGTCACACGTATAGGGAGGAAGTGTGCAGATTTTGTCAATCGATCCACAATCACCCAAATGGCATCGTATCCTTGCTGCGATCTAGGAAAACCGGTCAAAAAATCCATTGTGACATGCTCCCACTTCCATTCTGGAATCGGAAGTGACTGAAGTAGTCTAGCGGGTCATTGATGTTTGATCTTTACTTGTTGACATACGAGGCATCGGGCAATGAACTCAGCAATGTGGCATTTCATGATTGGCCACCAATACTGCTCTTTCAAATCTCGGTACATCTTAGTGTTTTCGGGATAGATAGAAAATTTCGAACTATACGTCTCCGATAGAATAAGGTTAAGAATATCAATATCTTGTGGAACACATACCCGGTTTCTGAAGACAAGCACTTTCTCCTCTCGTATTCTGAAATCACAAACTATGGCATCAACACCATCAGAAAGTTGCTTCCGAATTTCAATTAGTTTCGGATCCTCTAATTGCTGATTCCGGATTTCCTCAATCAAGATAGGTGTGACTTCGATTCATGCCAACAATGAACCAAAATAATCAGTGCCAAGATGCACATGATTAGTCCTCAAATCCAGCAACATAGGCATATAATGGGTCCACATATACGTCAAAAGTGATGGGGAAGGAGGATGAAACTTTCATCTTAAGGCATCAGCAACAACATTTTCCTTTCCAGGATGATATTCGATGATCAAATCATAGTCTTTGATCAGCTCTACCCATCTTCGTTGTCTCATATTCAATTCTTTTCGCGTGAGTAGGTACTTCAAGCTTTTGTGATTGGTGAAGATTCGGCATGTCTCACCGTATAAGTAATGTCACCATATTTTCAATGAAAAAACCACGGCTGCAAGCTCCAACTCATGTGTAGGATAGTTGCTTTAATGCGGTCGTAACTATCGGGAAGTATATGCAACAACGTTCCCGTCTTGCATCAATACACATCCAAGTTCGGATTTCGATGCATCGTTGTAAACCACATACCCCTTTCCGCAAAGAGGTAAAGTAAGGATAGGTGCGGAAACTAACCGGTGTTTCAGTTCTTTAAAACATCGTTGGCATTTCTCGTTCCACATGAACGGCTCACCGTTGCGCGTCAGTTTTGTCAACGGTCCGGCAAGGAATGAAAACTTTTCCACAAAGCGACGGTAATAACCTGTTAAGCCAAGGAAACTGCGAATTTTGAACACAGTCCGTGGGAGTTCCCAAGCAACTACGACTTCAATCTTCTTTGGATCAACTATCACACCTTGGGTGGAAATAATATGGCCAAGGAAGCCAACTTCGCGTAACCAGAATTCGCATTTGGAGTATTTTGTAAACAACCATAGATCCTTTAAAACTTTCAGCACAATCCACAAATGCTTAGCATGCTCCTCTTCCAATTTTGAATATATCAGAATGTCGTCGATGAAAACTATCACAAATTTATCCAAGAAATTATGGAACACAGGATTCATCAAGTCCATAAACACAGCTAGTGCATTGGTCAAACTGAATGGCATAACCAGAAATTCGTAGTGGCCGTATTGCGATCTAAATGCGGTCTTCGGAATATCAGCATCACAAACTCGCAATTGATGGTATCCAGATCTGAGATCAATATTGAAAAATACGGCTGCACCCTGGAGTTGGTCGAACAAATCATCGATGCGTGGCAAAGGGTACTTGTTTTTCACAGTCACACGATTCAGCTGCTGATAGTCGATGCACAATAACAGCGAACCATCTTTCTTTTTCATGAACAGGACAGGTGCCCCCTTGGTGACACACTTGGTCGGATGAAACCACGATCCAACAAATCTTCCAATTGCGTTTTTAGTTCCTTCATTTCCGCAGGAGCCATATGGTATGGAGGAATGGAAATCAGATTCATACCAGGCACTAACTCAATGCCGAATACCACTTCCCTTACTGGTGGTAGACCGACTATGTCTTCTGAAAATACTTCTGGAAATTCATGAACCATTGGGATAGAATCCAGATCCAAGGATTCTTTCGAAATATCGTGTACATGTGCGAGGTACGCTGTACATCCTTTGTTGATCAATTGCTTTGCATCAAGCCAAGAAATCATGCAAGTTGGAACAACTCACCTATCACCTTCAAAACAGTACTCGACACCATCAGGATATATGAACCACACATATATGGTGAAACAGTCCATACTGGCTTGATATTTCGCTAGACAGTCCATGCCTATGATCACATCTAGCTCTCGGATGTCTAATAGAATCAGATCCAGTTCAAGTACATTCGGACCCATACGTACTGCACAACCGATGTAGACTAGATTACAAATCAGTTGCTCTCCCAATGGAGTTAGAACCGCAATAGGAGGAGTCAAGGGGGATAGAGGCCGATCCGTGCTAAGTGTTATCCTTGGACTTACAAATGATCTATTTGCTCCGGGATCTAATAATACTTTAGCATTTTGAGAAAAGACTGAAATAGTACCTGTCACCACATCAGGACTAGCCTCGGCATCAGTTAGGGTGAAGAGCCTTGTTGGTCCTGGTTGCGCCTCGCTTGTGGATCCGTTGGGTGGTCCTCTTGGTGCGTGTGTTGGTGGTCTGGCGGGGTTGGCATTCCCACCTCGGCCTGTATTTGGTACACTTGTGATTCGCCTTGGTTTCGGGCATTCCCCCTGAATATGTCTCATCTCACCATAGTTGTAACATCAACGTTGCTGAGAATTCCACAAAGATCCATTGGAATTTGAACCAGAAAAGTTCTTCCTATTGGTATTTCCACTGCCATTAATTTTCGGAGGATAGGACCTTAAAGGATAGGGTCCCGTTTGTCGATTGAACTTTGAATCTCACCTATAGGATCCGCAACTAGTGGCTGCGGATGGCTTCTTGGTTTGTATGATCCTTTCGGCTTCGGTTGCGGCAATGATTAGTTCTTGCAAATTCTGCACCGGTATCATACCTACGATGGTTTTGAGTTCGGTATTCAACCCATCCTAAAATCGTCTCGGAAGCTAGTACGGTGACGATCTTCTTCTGGTGAAAATCGGGACAACTCCCTTAACATTTTCTCATATTCCAGCACCAAATGGTTGCCTTGTTCAAGTTTGCAAAAAGCTTGTCGCTGCTCGCTTTTATTGAACCTCGTATAAAATCTTTCGTCGAATTCATACCAAAATTCTTCCCAAGTTGGCAAACGATCGCCGAATCGCAAGCTAACAAATGTCCACTATGCGAGGGCTTCTCCCTCGAGTAGGAAAATGGCAATGGAAACTTTGTCATCATCCGAGATACATAAGAACAAGGATACTTGGCATAAGGTGTCTATCCACTCACGAGCGGCAGCAGCTTCGGCTGAACCATTGAAATTTTTACATCCCAATTGTCGAGCTTCTTTCAACAATTTTGTAATCACGATGGGAAGTTCTCGGCTTCCTTAGGATGTGTCAGCTGTATAGGTTCAAGTGGAGGAATAGGTTCTTCTACTGGTGCAAGTGCAGGAGCATTCTGAAATTGCGCCTCCATATGCTGCTGATTTGCAGCAATTCCTTGTAATACGTATAATATTTTTGCCATCACAAGATCAATGACTGGTGCAGCTGGTGGCTCAGGTTGATTTTTGGGCTCAGCTTGCCCTTCCTGCTCAATTGGTGCATTCGGCTCCTCTTGCTTAATAGGTTTTTGTTCGGCCTGAATCCCATTCCTACCCCGTCGATCCCTCGTAGTGTTCAATCTTGCCATACTATTTAAGCATACGATTGTTACTTACACATAACTAAATACGATACTAGGAAAAGAAGTGGTACCTAGTGGAGAGGCATGCACCGGACGATACACATATGCTGGAAAGCAACATACAAATTTTTGGAAATCAATGCACACATGCAAAGGTATTCTCGGCAATTACATTAACACTCATATATACTCTTAGAAATCATCATCAAACATCAAGCTAGCATGGATTGACACAACATCCATATTCGGAAATACACACCAGCAATCACATACATATACATTCAGCAATACAGGAGTCAAATAGGGACACTCGGCAACATGCATAAATCAACACACACATTCTCAGCAATGATAAGAAACACAGCAAACACTCACCGAATCATATCATGGCATACCAGGCATAAGAACATACACGAACAAACATTACATCAGATTATCATTCTCATCATTTAAATCTTACAAATCAATCCTATTTTAGCATTAGTTCATATTCGGTATTAGCCCCTAAGTGAGTGAGTGTTTGCGCATGTCCTTACCTACAAACACCAAAATCAACAAATAAGTTAGCATATAACAAATTATTTTCCCTAAACCATGCTCCGCTACCAAACCTGTAACGACCCCAATTCCTACTTATTAATATTTGCTCCAATTAAGGTCATTACCGCCATGAAACCCAAACAAGCCCAAAGACACCTAGGACCTACGTGAATTCCACCAGGCTTACTCACTAAGTTTTTCAACTTTTAGCATGTTCATTCTACATGTTTAATAACAGTTGGAGCATGTTATAGGACAATCATTTTGGTATCATATGAAGTGAGTAAAAACATCAGCGGAAGTCTTTAAATTAAATCACTGGATTCATAACACACAAGCTAATCAGCAAGCCTATTAATCTTGCCACACAAGGACAAAACATCCCAAGCAACACAAGGACAAGGACATCCCAAACCACACTAGGATAAGGGCTTCCCAAACCACACAAGGATAAGAGGTTCCTGCCACACAAGGACAGGGCTTCTAGCCATACAAGGAAAAGACATCCAGCGAGCTCTTGCTGGGATTTGCCACCCATACAAGTCCCATACTAGTAAGACCCTCCTCTCTCACTAGGAGCATCAGCGCTTACCCCGAATGGCCACCAGAAAAGGATCCTGACACACAAATATGTACAAGCACACACAGGCAAGCACAAAGCATAAAACCGCAACAAGGTATTCTCAATTCTATCAGATCACATTCAGCATGTTCAGTACACATCACACATGCAAGCTAGGCACTCCTAACCTACCTTAAGGGATTTGGTATAGCCTAAAAATTCTTCAATTCAATCCGCAACTCAACCATGCATTATTTAATATAAATGCACATATAGTTTCACAATTATAGGTACCAAAATCAATTAAGCAAACAACTAGGTCTCTCTTGTCTCTGAACAAGAAGCTATTTCTTTTCCCTTACTAGATACTTCCGAACCACTTAAATCATCATTAGGCAAAGACAAAAGAACAAACTAAGCGTGCATACGCAATAACCAAGTTAATACCCTACTTCCTTACGAATTCCACTCACCAAACCTATCAGAAACTAGTGATTAGATGCTGCAGGTGACTTCCCCTTGGATGTGTGATGTGATAGCCAGAAATTTATTGATTCAACTTGATTTACCATCCCAATTAACTATGCAAAGTTTGGCACAAGACAATTTTTGACTTCATGCATTCAAGGGATGAAATCATAATTTATCACTATGAATGGATTCTAAACAATCATATGAATAAGGGCAACAACATCAAAGATCAATCAAAGGCAGAATTATATAAATCTTAAAACCTAATTCCGCCGCCAATTTTCAACTTATCTTTTGACAAAGAAACAAAAATGTCCAAACAACAATAAAAATATGGTTGAAAATAGTATGAAGAGAGCTTTACAACAAGCTACTATTTGCAGGAATCCGACAAACGATGAAAAAGTTATGCAATATTGAAGTTCAAGAAGATTTTGGCAGTTATGCCGACTTTCGACTTTTCTTTTGAAAAAGAATTACGAATGTCCGAACAAAAAAAAATATATGTTTAGAAAGAGGATAAAGAGAGATTTCCAACAAGGTATTATTTGCAGGAATTGGACAAACGTTGAAAGAGTTATACTACATTGAAGTTCAAGAAGATTTTGGCAGTTCCGCCGAGTTTCGAATTTTCTTACAAGAAATGCTAACCTCCTGAAAAAAAACTAAAAATGGTTGGAAAGAGGATGAAGAGAGATTTCCAACAAGCTATTATTTTTAGGAATCAGACAAAACAATGAGAGAGTTATGCTGGTTTAAAGTTTGAGCAAATTTTGACAGATATAGGGAGGTGTAAGGGTTTTAGGCTATACGAGTTTTGTGTGTTTTCTATAAATGATTTTTGTGGAGTTGGCTTTCTATTTATAATGGATGGGTATGGAATTAAGATTACTACTTTAAAGGCTTTATTAAAGTAAGATAACTACCAGATTTAAATTCTGTAATTATCCCCTTTTAATTTTAGGGATTTTAATTCCTAAGGTGATTATCAACAAATTAAGAACCAAATTAAAGGGAATTAATACCAGAAATAATTACCAAACATTGCTCACCAATTTTGATCATCACACATCCTTTTCTTCAGGGGAAAAATGGTCATTTCACCTGCACTGACTTCTAGACTTCTAAGACTCAAAATTTGGGGTCTCACACATGAAATCAGTATGCTCTACCCTTTCCCTATTTTTGCATATCTAGATCAATTGATGAACCTATTGGATTCCGATCTTGTTTCTCTGCATTGTATAAGTTATAAACACTTAATCTCTTTTTGTTAGCATGAAATCGTAAACTATCTTGTGTCCTATGCTTAATGCTGAAATGTGCATAGTTAAAGTGGGTGGTAATTCAGGTTGAATATTGTTAAGTTCTTGGCTATCACAACACACATCAAAGGGGAGGCACTTGTGGCATCTGAGCACTGGTTTCTGATAGGTTTGGTGAGTGGAATTGGTAAGGAAATAGGGTATTCAATTGGTTATTGAGTATGCATGCTTAGTTTGGTTTTGTCTTTGCCTGGTGATACTATAGGTGGTTCGAAATTATTAAATAAAGAAAAGGAATAACTTCTTGTTCAGAGACAAGAGAGATAGGATTTATGCCTCATCCGTTTCTTCAAAGATGACTGTTGTTTGTTTGTTGTTTTCGATGCATTTCCTTTTTATTATTGCATGCGAATTGATTGTAGGATATGTTCAAGATTAACGGATTGTGATATGAATCCTATAGGCTATACCAAACCTTTGAGTTAGGTTTTGAGTGCCCGAATTGCATATGATATGTGAATTGAATAAGTTAATTGTGTTCTGACATGATTGAGGATACCCTATTATGGTATTGTGCTTTTGACATGGGAGAGGAGAGGCTCTTACTGGTATGGGAGTTGTATGTGTGGCAAACCCCAGCATGTGCACGCTGGATGTCTAGTCCTTGTGTGGCTAGAAGTCTTGTCCTTGTGTGGCAAGATGCCCTTATCCTTATGTGTTTTGGGATACCCTTATCCTTGTGTGGTTTGGGATACCCTTGTCCTTGTGTGGCTTGGGATGTCTTGTCCTTGTGTGGCAGGATGCCCTTATCCTTGTGTGGTTTGGGATACCTTTGTCCTTGTGTGGCTTGGGATGTCTTGTCCTTGTGTGGCAAGATGAATAGGCTTACTGATTAGCTTACGTGCTAACCTTTTATCCTTTGTGTAGTAAGCCTTGGAGAATACAGGTGGAAGGGGACAACCTTTCTTTTTTCCTATTGCCGAGAGCAATCTGATGAGTTTTATCTGCCTGTGTACTTCTGATTTTCGGAAGTGTTTGCAGTCCACCCTCAGCCTTAGTTTCAGGCCTATCCTTTTGATTGATTTTTAAATTGCGTGATACCCATAGATGTGTAGGAATGATCTAATGTTGTTCATGAAATTTGTGTTTAAGATTTCTGTAGATTTTATGATGTTGTGACCCTACTAAGATTCTTGTAATCTCATCTTGTTGTATTCACCATTTTTCAGGCTTAGGTATATCCACTGTTCGTGGTACTAGTGTGTGAAATTAAGGCTGCACTGCGGGGCGATATCTAATCACATTAGCATACTTGTTCCTTGATTGCTTGCGCATATAACATGAATTATGATTGGACTATTTTTCTGGTTTTCAAGGATCTTCCTTTACTTGTTTCCGTTTTATTTTGGGAATTAACTTACTAGATGTTTGGATCTTTATGAGACTTGTGAATTGTGGATTCATTAATTTTATTTAAAGATTTCTGCTGATATTTTATTACTCCGTATGATACCAGAATACATGTCCAATATCATGCTCCAATAACTAATGAACATAACAAATGTACATGCTAAAAATCGAGAATTTGATAAGTAAACCTTGTGGAATTCAGATATGTCCAGGTTCTTGGGCTTGTCTGAGTTTCACGGTGGTAATGGCCAAAATCGGAGCAAGTAATAATAGGTTAGAATTTGGGGTTGCTACACATACATTAATGAATTTTTGGCTTATATGAAGTGAAAGATAACATCAGTCTAAGATTTATATTAATACTAAAAACAAATGGAAACATAACACACAAGTCCCATAAGAATCTCAAAACATCAACCAATAGTAACATGCATATTTCAGAAGCAACAAAAAGAGAAAGAGGGATTTGAAATCCAGAAAACAAATCCACACAAGTTCAAAGACATGGCATGCGCATTCAA
Organism: Passiflora organensis; assembly: GCA_019739055.1. NCBI lineage: Eukaryota > Viridiplantae > Streptophyta > Magnoliopsida > Malpighiales > Passifloraceae > Passiflora > Passiflora organensis. Next base: position 32,251 of record JAEPBF010000005.1, on the reverse strand, counting down.
TGGAAAAGGGGTGCTAATTCGTCCAGTTGTGCAACCTTGATCTCGTACCTTTGGTACCAGCAACAAAGTACACCTAAGCCTGCAAAGAGGGAGAAAAGAAGGGATGAGATTACAAGAATCTCAGTAGGGTCATAGCAACATAAGTCCCAGGGATTCCCAATCAAACATCTTCCAACAACATCAGCTCATCCCTACTCATATAAGGGTATCACGAAATTCAAGAATTAACCAAAAGGGTTAGTGCCGAAACTAAGGCTGAGGGTGGACTACAAACACTTCTGAAAATCAGAAGTACACAGGCAGGAAAACTCATCAGGCTTCTGTCGGCAGTAAGAAAAGAAAATTCCATCCCCTTCCATCTGTGTTGTCCAAGGCTTTGCTGCACAAAGGGTAAATGGTTAAACAATCATTATTGCAGCAAGCCTTTTAGTTGTCTTCGACATCCAGACTTAAAGTGGCCTAGGAGCACTCTTGCAGCAGCGCATACAAGTCATCCTGTCACTCTCAAATAGGGAAACCTAACATCCAGACTCGAACTAGCCTATAGAACATCTTGACGTCCAGACTTGAACTGGCCTACAAGGCTTCCTGACGTTTGGACTTGAACCGACATACAAGGCATCCAACGAGCTCTTGCTGGGAATAACCACACATAATTCATCTGGTTTGGTAAGCATCTCTCCTCTCCCTAGGAGCAAAAATACTTTCCTCGCATTTCCAGTGACAAAAGGATCCTTCAAATAAAAGCACAAACAGGGCACATACACGCATACACACATAGTACACGTATACAAAAATCACAACAAACGATCCTCAATCAAATCAAAATACAAATCGAAGATCAATCCTCAAAGTCATAACCGAATCAAGCAACCTTTTTTCTTATTAACTTCCGAGATTCCCTATCATCATAATCACACATTCTGCAAGCATATAACCAAGATAGGCAATCAAATTCACTTATATTCAAACAATCAAACTATAGGATAACCAAAGGAACCGATGAGGCATAGATCCTACCTCTCACATGTCTGAATCAGATGCAATCCTTTGCCTTTCCAATAAGATCAGAATCTCCTAAACAATTATAAGGCAAAGACCACACAATACTAAGCCACAAGACTACTTAATTAAAAACCAAAGGCATTAGGAATCCTTAACAATTAACCTACCCAAATCTAGCGATACGGATGCAACAATATCTTTCCCCTGAATGCGTGATGTGATGACCATTATCTTAGTAAGAATCTACTTGATATTTCACCCTAATTCAATATACAAATTTCGGCAACACCTTAAGGTTTATAGGGAAACTTGCGATTTCAACATTAGAGAGGATAAGGATTGTGATTTCATGAAGTTAAGAAAGGAATAGATGTTTATAGCATGTACAATCAAAAGAAACAAGGTCAGAATCCAATAGGTTAATCAGATGATCCAGATAGACATCAATAGGGCCAAGGTAGGGCATGCTGATTTCATGAATCGGGAAGATTCAAAGGGTGAATTCATGATTTTAAAATCATGAATGGATGCTAAACAATAATACGAACAAGAGGAACAGTAACAAAAATTAATTGAAGGCAGAATCACATAATTTTGAAACCTAATCCCGCTGAATTTTGACCTAAATGACAGAAAAGAAAAAAAAACCTCCAGAAGAAAAATCCAAGATATCTGGATAGAGAACAGAAAAATATTTCCAGCAAGCTATTATTCATAAGAATCCGATAAAGGATAAGAGAGTTATGCTATTTGAAGTTCAAACAGATTTTGGTAATTCTGCCGAAATACAATTTAACTTTTAATAAAGAAAAACTAACGTTCAGTTGAAAAACTCAAGATGGTTGGAAAGAGGATGAAAGATTTTTCCAACAAGATATTATTTGCAACAATCTGAGAAAGAGTGAGAGAGTTATCCTATTTTGAAGTTCAAGTAGATTTTGACAATTTCATCAAAATACGATTTAACTTTTAACAAAAAAAGACTAACCTTTAGATGAAAGACCCAAGATGGTTGGAAAGAGGATGAAAGGAGCTTTCCAACAATCTATTATTTGCAAGAATCTGATAAAGGATGAGAGAGTTATGCCATGATGGAAAGCTCCCTTGTTTGATGTGTTTGTAGTTAATTCTATTTAGTAGTTAATTTTGGCATAACAAGGCCGAAATTGGTAAGATTGTTTAGTAGTTAATTCTGTTTTAAATTCCCTTTAATCTAAGTCCTTATAGATAATTGCCTTAGAGATTAAAATCTCTACAAATAGGGGAAGATAATTAAAGAGTTTAATTATCTGGTAAATTATCTTATTTTGATAAAGTGATTAAAAGTAGTAATCATAATTCTATACCCATTCATTATAAATAGGAAGCCAACCCAAAAAAATCATTCATAGAAAACATAAAAAATTCGTATAAGCCTAAAATAATAGCTTGTTGGAAAGCTCTCTTCATCTTGTTTGCAACCATTTTTGAGTTTTGTCAGGAGATTAGCTTTTCTTTCTCTAAGGTTAAGTTGAAATTCAACGGCACAGCCAAATCTTTTTGAAATTCAGAATAGCATAACTCTTTCATCATTTGTTTTATCTTTAGAAATAATATCTTGTTGGAAAGCTCTCTTCATCCTTTGGTTTTTTGTTATGAGGTTAGTATTTCTTTCTCTAAAGATAAGTTGAAAATCGGCGGCGAAATTAGGTTTTCGCCAAATCTTCTTAAATTTCAAAATAGCATAACTCTCTCATCGTTTGTCAGATCCCTACAAATAATAGCTTGTTGTTTGGACATAAATATTTTCTTGTATAAGGTTAAGTTGCAAATCCGTGACGAAATTTGCATAGTTAATTGGAATGGTAATTCAGGTTGAATCTTGTTAAGTTCTTGACTATCACATCACAGATCCAAGGGGAAGGCACCTGCAGTATCTAATCACTAGTTTCTGATAGGTTTGGTGAGTGGTATTGGTAAGGAAATAGGGTATTCAATTGATTATTGAATATGTATGCTTAGTTTGTTTTCGTCTTTGTCTGGTGATAATATAGGTGGTTCAGAATTATCTAATAAAGGCAAAGGAGTAGCTTCTTGTTCAGAGACAAGAGATGTAGGATCTATGCCTCATCGGTTTCTCCAGAGACCCTTATTATTTTCTTGATGTTTTTGTTACCTGTCCTTGTTGTATTGCATGCGATTGGATTATAGGGAGAGAGTATGAAATTCGGAATGAGATAAGGATCTCATAGGCTATATCGAACCCTTGAGTTAGGTATTGAGTGCCTGGGTTGCATATGTTATGTGAACTGAATATGCTGATTGTGTTCTGACATGATTGAGGATACCCTATTTTGGTATTATGTTGTGTACTTGCTTTTGTGTGCTTGTACGTGTTTGTATGTCAGGATTCTTTTCCGATGGCCATTCGGGGTAAGTGCTGATGCTCTTAGGGAGAGGAGAGGTTCTTACTGGTATGGGAGTTGTATGGGCGACAAACCCCAGCATGCGCGCGATGGATATCTGTCCTTGCGAGACCGGAACCCTATCCTCGCGAGGCAGGAAACCCTTATCTGTGCGAATTTTGGGATGCTCTAGTCCGTGTGTGGCTAGGGAAGACTTGTCCGTGTGTGGCAAGACGACTTGTCCTTGCGAGGCAAGATGAATAGGCTTACTGATTAGTTTGTGTGTTTACCATCTATCCTTTGTGCAGTAAGCCTTGGACAACACAGGTGAAAGGGGATGGCCTTTCTTCTTCATTGCCGAGAGTAATCTGATGAGTTCTACCTGTCTATGTACTTCTGATCTTTCGGAAGTGTTTGTAGTCCTTCCTCAACCATAGATTCAGCCCTAACCTCTTTTTGATTCATTCTTGAATGTCGTGATCCCCTTTAGTTGTTTAGGAATGATCTAATGTGAATTGGAAGATTTGTGTTTAGAGTTTCTACAGATCTTATGATGCTGTGACCCTACTGAGATTCTTGTAATCTCTTATCGTTGTTTTTTACCATTTTCCAGGCTTAGGTACATCCATTGTTTGTGGTACCAGTGCGTGAGATCAAGGCTGCACGGCGGGGCGATATCGCATCACATTTGCATACTTGATCCTTGTTTACTTTGGCATATAACATGAGTGATTGGGCTACTTTATGGTTTATTTTCAGATCCCTCCTTTGCTTGCTATTTCTGAAATATGTTGGAGGATTTCTTGCTAATTTTTTGGATCCCTATGGGACTTATGTGTTATGAACCCAATGATTTAATCTAAAGACTTCCGTTGATGTTTTATTTACTCCATATGTTACCAGAATGTGTGTCCAATATCATGCTCCAATTGTTGTTAAACATTAAAATATACAAGCTAAAATTCTGAAGTAAATGATAAGCCTAGTGAGATTCAGATAGGTCTTAGGTGTCATTTAGGCTTATTTGGGTTTCACGGCGGTGATGACCTTAATCGGAGCAAATAGTAATAGTTGGGAATTGGGGTCGTCACAAAAGATTTGGAGCTTGCAGCCGTGGTGTTTGCGTTGAAAATATGGCGACATTACATATACGGCGAGACATGCCGAATCATCACCGATCACAAAAGCTTGAAGTACCTACATACGAAAAAAGAATTGAACATGAGACAACGAAGATGGGTAGAGCTGATCAAAGACTACGTTTTGATTATCGAATATCATCCTGGAAAGGAAAATATTTTTGCTGATGCCTTTAGTTGAAAATTTCATCCTCCTTCCCCATCAGTTTTGGCCTATATGCGCACCCATTACATGCCTATGTTGCTAGATTTGAGGACTAATCGTGTTCATCTTAACACTGATTATTCTGGTTCATTGTTGGCCCAAATCGAAGTCACACCTACCTTGATTGGGGAAATATAGAATCAGCAATTATAGGATCCGAAACTAATTGAAATTAGGAAGAAATTTTCTAATGGTGTTGATGCCATAGTTCGTGATTTCAGAATACGAGATGACGAAGTGCTTATCTTCAGAAACCAGGTATGTGTTCCACAAGATATTGATATTCGTAACCTTATCCTATTAAAGGTGCATAGTTCAAAGTTCGCTATCCATCCCGGAAGCACTAAGATGTACCGAGATTTAAAGAAGCAGTATTGGTGGTCAAACATGAAATGCCACATTGCTGAGTTCGTTGCCCGATGCCTCGTATGTCAACAATTAATGATCGAACATCAACGACCCGCTGGACTACTTCAGTCACTTCTGATTCCATAATGGAAGTGGGAGCATGTCACAACGGATTTTGTGACTGGTTTGCCTAGATCGCAGCAAGGATACGATACCGTTTGGGTGATTGTTGATCGATTGACGAAATCTGCACACTTCCTCCCTATACGTGTGACGGATACACCTGAGAAATTGGTTGTTTGTTACTTGAAAGAGATTGTTCGATTGCATAGAGTGCCAGTTTACATTATTTCAGATCGTGACCCTCGTTTCACCTCACAATTTTAGGAAAAATTCCAGAATGCGCTGGGTTCGAGATTGAATTTCAGTACGGCATTTCATCCCCATACCAATGGCCAAACAGAAAAGACGATTCAAACACTCGAAGACATGCTACGAGCGAGTTTGTTGGATCAGGAAAAAGGTTGGGACCGATGCCTGCCGTTGGCAGAATTTGTTTACAACAATAGTTTTCATGTAAGCATCGGTATGGCACCATATGAAGCATTATATGAGAGACGTTGCAGGACTCCCATTTTCTGGAATTAAGTAGGCGAAAGACTTCTAGACAATCCGGAGTTGACTGATCAATCAACGGAATAGTTGAACTTGATTCGACAACGGCTTAAAACAGCCCAGAATCGAAAGAAACATTACGCCGATAATTGACAAAGGGAGCTAGAATTTACGATAGGTGACAAAGTGTTTCTGAAGGTCGCCCCACGGAAAGGAGTCCATCATTTTCAGCAACGAGGTAAACTAACACCTTATTACATTGGTTCGTATGACATTGTCAAGAGGATCGGCCCTATTGCATACCGACTTGCCTTTCTTCCAAATACGGAAAGATTTCACAATGTGTTCCACGTATCTATGTTGAGAAAGTATGTGCAAGACCCTGCTCACATGCTCGAAGAAACCCTAATGGTAATTGCTGAAGACCTATCCTATCCCATATAGCCAGTTGCCATACTAGATTGGTCAGTTCGACAGTTTCGCAGTCGAAGCGTGCCTATGGTGCGAGTTGTTTGACGTAATGGCCAAATTGAGGAACAATCTTGGGAGACTGAGGAATCTATGCATGCAAAATTTCTTTATCTTTTTGCTTAGATATTTGTGCTAAAAATTTCAAGGAAGAAATTTTTATAAGAAGGGGAGGTTGTGAGACCCTAAATTTTGAGTCCTAGAAGTCAAGAAGCCAGTTTAGGTGAAAAAGATCATTTTACCCCTGAAGAAAAAGATGTGTGATGGCCAAAATTGGTAAGGGATGTCTAGTAATTATTTCTGATATTAATTCCCTTTAAATTGATTATTTATTGGTTGATAATTACCTTAGGAAATAAAAATCCTAAGTTTAAGAGGGAATAAATATTGAATTTAATTCTAATAATTATCTTACTTTAATTAAGCCTTGAAGATAGAGATTTTAATCCCATAACCATCTTATATAAATAGGAAGTCAGCTACACAAAAATCTTGTACAAAAAACACACAAAATTCGTAGGACCAAAAAATCTTACACCTCCCAATATCTGTCAAAATCTTCTTGAACTTCAAACAAACATAACTCTCTCATCATTTGTCAGATTTCTGCAAATAATAGCTTGTTGCTCTTTTCATCCTCTTTCCAACCATCTTTGGTTTTTTGTCTGAAGGTTAGTATTTCTTTCTTTAAAGATAAATTGAAATTCGGCGGAATTAGGTTTTCAGATCTTTATAATTCTGTCTTTGATTGATCTCTGATATTGTTACCTTTATACGTATGATTGTTTAATATTCATTCATAGTGAACAATCATGAATTCATCCTTTGAATCTTTTCTATACATGAAATCAGTATGCCCTACCTTTGCCTTACTATTGTTGCCTATCTTGATTAATTGATTAACCTATTGGATTCTGATTTTGTTTCTTTTGACTATAAATGTTTTAAACCCTTAATCCTTCCTTGTTAACATGAGATCGCAACTCCTACAACTTGTTAACATAAAATCGCAACTTGCCATATTTCTCTATTCTTAGTGTCGAAAATTGTATTATAACTCGGAATGGTAATTCAGTTTGTTTCTTGTTAAGTTCTTGGCTATCACATCACACATCTAAGGGGGAGGTACCTACGGCATCTGATCACTGATTTCTGATAGGTTTAGTGAGTGGAATTGGTAAGGAAATAGGGTATTTAATTGGATATTGGACATGGATACTTAGTTTGGTTTTGGCTTTACCTTGTGAAGCTATAGGTAGTGCAAAATTATTGGATAAAGACAAGGAATAATTTCTTGTTCAGAGACAAGAGAGGTAGGATCTAAACCTCATCAGTTTCTCCAGATATCCTTGTTGTTTGCTTGTTAATTTCGGTGCCTTTGCATGTAATGTTGTATGCGCATATGTTTTAGTAGGAATGTCTGAATTACCGAACAAGCTACGATCCTCTAGGTTATACCGAATCCCTTAAGATAGGATATAAGTGCCTAGTTTGCATATGTTGTGTGTGTTGAACATGTTGAATGTGTTCTGACATGATTAAGGATACCCTGTGGTTGTATTATGTTTTGTACTTGTTTGTGTGTATTGGTATTTATGTGTTAGGATCTTTTTCCAGTGGCCATTCGGGGTAATCGCTGATGCTCCTTGTGAGAAAAAAGGTTCTTACTTGTGTGTGAGTCGTATGAGTGGCAATCCCCAGCATGAGCTAGGTGGATGTTTGGTCCTTGTGTGGCCAAAAGCCCTATCTTTTTGTGGCAGGAAGCCCTTGTCCTTGTGTGGCTTGGGATGACTTGTCCTTGTGTGGAAAATTGAATAGGCTTACTGAATAACTTGTGTGTTAACCATTTACGTTTGTGCACTACTTTTCTGGTTTTTTTCAAGATCCCTCTTTTGCTTGTTGTATTTTGGAACATGATGGAGAATTTATTGTTGGTTATATGGATCCTTATAGAACTTGTGTGTTTTGATTCCAATATTTAAATTTAAAGACTTCCGTTGATGTTTTATTCACTCCGTATGATACCAGAATGATTGTCCAATATCATGCTCCATTTGTTATTAAGCATACAGAACGATCAAGCTAAAAGTTTTAAAAAAAAAAAATGGTTAAGCCTGGTGGGATTCAAATAGGTTTTAGGTGTCTTTGGGCTTGTTTGGATATCACGGCGGTAATGGCCTTAGTCGGAGCAATTTTAAATATGTAGGAATTGGTGTCATTACAGCATGCCTGTGTGTGCCTGTACATGTTTGTATGTCAGGATCCTGTTCCGATGGCCATTCGGGGTAAGCGTTGAAGCTCCTTGGGAGAGGGTAGGCTCTTACTGGTATGGGAGTTGTATGGGTGGCAAACCTCAGCATGCGCGCGATAGATGTCTAGTCCTTGTGTGGCTAGAAGTCTTGTCCTTGTTTGGTAGAATGCCCTTATCCTTGTGTGGTTTGGGATACCCTTGTCTTTGTGTGGCTTGGGATGTCTAGTCCTTGTGAGGCTAGAAGTCTTGCCTTTGTGTGCTAGGATGCCCTTATCCTTGTGAGCTTAGGGATACCCTTGTTCTTGTGTGGCTTGGGATGTCTTGTCCTTGTGTGGCAGGATGAATAGACTTACTAATTAGCTTGTATACTAACCTTTTACCCTTTGTGCAGTAAGTCTTGGACAACACGGGTGGACGGGGATGAGCTTTCTTTCTTCTATTGCGAGAGTAATCGAATGAGTTTTACCTGCTTATGTACTTCTGAATTTTCAGAAGTGTTTGCAGTCCACCCTCAGCTTTAGTTTCAGCCCTATCCCTTTGATTGATTTTTGAATTGCGTGATACCCATAGATGTGTAGGAATGATATAATATTGTTCGAGAGAATTTTGTTTAAGATTTCTGTAAATCTTATGATGTTGTGACCCTACTGAGATTCTTGTAATCTCATCCTGTTATATTCACCCTTTTTCAGGCTTAGGTACATCCACTGTCCTTGGTACCAGTGTGTGAGATCAAGGCTGCACGGTAGGGCAATATCGCATCGCATTAGTATACTTGTTCCTTGATTGCTTGCGCTATAACATGAATTATTATTGGACTATTTTTCTAGTTTTCAAGGTTCCTCCTTTACTTGTTTCCATTTTATTTTTGGAATTAACTTACTGGATGTTTGGATTCTTATGGGATTTGTGAGTTGTGGATTCATTGATTTTATTTAAAGACTTCTGCTGATATTTTATTCACTCTGTATGATACCAGAATACATGTCCAATATCATGCTCCAATAACTAATGAACATAACGAGTGTACAAGCTAAAAATCAAGATTTTGATAAGTAAGCCTTGTGGAATTCAGATACGTCCTGGTTCTGGGGCTTGTCTGAGTTTCACGGCCGTAATGTCCCTAATCGAAGCAATTATTAATAGGTTAGGATTTGGGGTCGTTACAGATTTGGGGTCGTTACAGATTAGGTAACGGAGCATGGTTTAAGGAATTTAATTGGTTATATACTAACTTGTTTGTTGATTTTGTGTTTGTAGGTAAGAACATACGCACACACTCACTCACTTAGGGCTAATACCGAAAGTAAACTAATGATAAAAAAGGATTGATTTGTAAGATTTAAATAATGAGAATGATAATCTGAATTGTTGTGTGTTTAAGAATGTTCTTATGCCTTGTATGCCTTGATGTGTTCTGATAAATCTTAATGTATTTCTTGTCATTGCCGAATGTGTGTTTTTTCCATAATGCCAAGTGTCCCTATGTGACTTCTTATCATTGTCTTTAGAGTTTGTTGTAATGATTACCGAGAATGGTTTGTATGATAGAATTGTTGCCGAATACTTATAGGAGTGTTAGTGTAATTGCCGGGTGTGCATAGCATGTATACATATGATTTCTGAAACTTGTGAGTATTTGTGTGCAAGTGTATTTTATTTTCCAGCATATGAGTATCGTTCGATGCATGCCTCTCCACCAGGTACCACTCCTTTTCCTAGTATCGTATTTAGTATGTGTTAAGTAACAATCGTATCTTTGTATAGTATGGCAAGGTTGAACGCTACAAGGGATAGACAGGGTAGGTATAAGGTTCAGGCCGAACAACAACCTGTTGAGCAAGAGGAACCTAATGCATATATTGAGTAGGGAGAGCAACTCATTTTTAATATAGTCTACATCGGTTGTACTATACGTATGGGTCCGAATGTACTTGAAGTGGATCTAATTCCATTGGACATCCGAGAGCTGGATGTGATTTTAGCATGGACTGTCTGGAAAAATATCAAGCCCGTATGGATTGTTTCACCAAACGTGTGTGGTTCATTTTTTCCTGATGGTGACGAGTACTGTTTTAAAGGTGATAGGCGAGTGGTTCCAACTTGCATGATTCTTGGCTTGATGCAAAAAAATTGATCAACAAAGGATGTACATCGTACCTCGCGCACGTACATGATATTTCTAAAAAGTCCTCGTATCTGGATTTTATTCTAGTGGTTCATGTACATTGAGTTAGTGCCTAGTACGAATCCGATTTCCATTCCTCCGTATCGTATGGCTCCTGTGGAAATGAAGGAACAAAAAACATAATTGGAAGATTTGTTGGATCGCAGTTTTATCCAACCTAGTGTGTCACCTCGGGGAGCACTTGTTTTTTTTGTAAAAAAGAAACATGGCTCGTTACGATTATGCATCGACTATCGGAAGTTGAATCGTGTGACCGTGAAGAACAAGTACCCTTTACCATGCATCGATGATTTGTTCGATTAAATCCAGGGTGCAGTCCTGTTCTCCAAGATCGACCTCAGATCTGGATACCATCAATTGCAAGTTCGTGATGCTGATATTCCGAAGACCGCATTCAGATCGTGATACGCCCACTACGAATTTCTGGTTATGCCATTTTGTTTGACCAATGCACAAGCTGTGTTCATGGACCTGAGGAATCGTGTGTTCCATGAGTTTATCGATAAATTTGTGATAGTCTTCATCGACGACATTCTGATTTTTTCAAAATCAGAAGAGAAACTTGCTAAGCATTTGAGGATTGTGCTGAATGTTTTGAAGGATCAGCAGTTGTTTGCAAAGTACTCCAAATGTGAATTCTGGTTAAGCGAAGTTGGTTTCTTTGGCCATATTGTTTCTGCCCAAGGTGTGTTAGTTGATCCAAAGAAGATTGAAGGTGTAGTTGCCTGGGAACCCCAGTGAACTGTGTTTGAAGTTCGTAGTTTCCTTGGCTTCGCAGGATACTACCGTTGCTCTGTGAAGAATTTTTCATCGCTTGCCACATCATTGAAAAAACTGACGCAGAAGGGTGAGCCGTTTGCAAAGTTTCAAAGAACTGAAAAACGGATTAGTTTCCTTACCTATCCTTACCTTACCTATTTGTGGAAAGGAGTATTTGGTTCATAGCGAAGCGTCGAAATCCGTACTTGGATGCGTATTGATGCAAGACGGGAAAGTCGTTGCTTATGATTCCCGAAAGTTACGACCGCACGAAACCAACTACCCTACGCATGATTTGGAGCTTGCACTCGTGGTGTTTTCTTTGAAAATATGGCGATATTACTTATATGACGATATTACTTACACGGCGAGACATGTCATATCTTCACCGACCACAAAAACCTGAACTCCCTCCTCACATAAAAAGAATTGAATATGAGACAACGAAGATGAGAGGAGCTGATTAAAGACTATGATTTGATCACCGAACATCATCCTGGAAAGGCAAATGTTGTTGCTGATGCCTTGAGCCAAAAGTTTCATCCTCCTTCCCCATCGGTTTTGGTTTACATGCCTATGTTGCTGGATTTAAAAGCTAATCATGTGCATCTTGGCACTGATTTTTCTGGATCGTTAATGGCACGAATCGAAGTCACGCCTACCTTGATTAAGGAAATACGAAATCAGCAATTAAAGGATTTGAAACTGATTGAAATTCGGAAGCAACTTTCTGATGGTGTTGATTCCATAGTTCGTGATTTCAGAATATGAGATGGCGAAGTTCTTGTCTTTAAAAATCAGGTATGTGTTCCACAAGATGTTGATATTCGTAACCTTATTCTATCGGAGGTGCATAGTTCAAAGTTCGCTATCCATCTTGAAAGCACTAACATGTACCGAGATTTAAAGGAGTAGTATTGGTGGCCAAACAAGAAATGCCACATTGCTTTGTTTCCCGATGCCTCGTATGTCAACAAGTAAAGATCGAACATCAACGACCCGCTAGTGTACTTCAGTCACCCCCGATTCCAGAATGGAAGTGGGAGCATCTCACATTGGATTTTGTGACCGGCTTGCCTAAATTGTAGCGAGGATACGATGCCAATTGGGTGATTGTGGATCGATTGACGAAATCTGCACACTTCCTTCCTACATGTGTGACAGATACACCTGAGAAATTGGTTGTTCGTTACGTGGACGAGATTGTTCGATTGCATGGAGTGCCAATTTCTATCGTTTCAGATTATGACCCCTGTTTCACCTCATGATTTTGGGAGAAATTCCTGAATATGCTGGGTTTGAGATTGAATTTCAGTACAGAATTTCATCCCCAGACCGATAGCCAATCAGAAAGGACAATTCAGACATTCAAAGACATGTTACTTGTGAGTGTGTTGGACTAACAAACCAGTTGGGATCAATGCCTGCCATTAGCAGAATTTGCTTACAACAATAGTTTTCATATAAGCATCGGTATGGAAACTTACAAAGCATTATATGGGAGACGTTGCAGAACTCCCATTTTCTGGAAGGAAGTAGGCGAGAGATGCCTAGACAATCCAAAATTGAATGATCAAGCAACAAAGCTGTTGAACTTAATTCGACAACGGCTAAAAACAGTCCAAAATCTATAGAAAAACTACACCGATAGTCGACGAAGGAAGCTGGAATTTGCGGTAGGTGACAAAGTATTTCTGAAGGTCGCCCCATGGAAAGGAGTTCTTCTTTTCAGCAGCGAGGTAAGCTAGCACCTCGTTACATCGTACTGTAAGATATCATTAAGAGGATCGGCTCTGTTGCATACCGACTTGCCTTACCTCCAAATATGGAAAGAATTCACCACATGTTTCACGTTTCAATGTTGAGAAAGTATATGCAAGACTCTTCTCATGTGCTCGAAGACCCCCAGTTATAATCGCTGAAAACCTATCCTATCCTATACAGCCAGTTGCCATAGTAGATCAATCAGTTCGACAGCTTCGCAGTCGTAGCATGCCTATGGTATGAGTTGTTTGGCGTAATGGCCAAATTGAGGAACAGTCTTTGGAGGCTGAGGAATCTATGCGTGCAAAATTTCCTTATCTGTTTGTTTAGGTACTTGTGCTTAAATTTCGAGGACAAAATTCTTATAGGAGGGGAGGATGTGAGACCCTAAATTTTGAGTCCTAAAAGTCCAGAAGCCAGTGCAGGTGAAAAAGACTGGTTTGCTTTTGAAGAAAAGGATATGTGATGGCCGAAATTCGCAAGAGATGTCTAGTAATTATTTATGGTATTAATTTCCTTTAAATTGATTCTTTATTGGTTGATAATTACCTTAAAAAATAAAAATCCTAAGCTTAAGGGAGGATAATTACAGAATTTAATTCTGATAATTATTTTATTTTAATTAAGCCTTTAAGGTAAGAATTTTAATCCCATAACCAGCTTATGTAAATAGGAAGTCAGCTACACAAAAATCTTATATAGAAAACACACAATACTCGTAAGACCTAAAATCCCTACACCTCTCAATTTCTGCTGAAATTCGTTGGAACTTCAATCAAGCATAACTCTCTCATTGTTTATCAAATTCCTGCGAATAATAGCTTATTGAAAATATCTCTTCATCTTATTTCCAACCATATATGGTGTTTTGTTTGAAGGTTAGTTTTTTCTTTGTTCAGAGTTAAATCGAATTTCGGTAAAATTGCCAAAATCTTACGAATAATAGCTTGTTGGAAACAACATAACTCTCTCATCCTTTGTCGGATACTTACGAATAGTAGCTTGTTGGAAAGCTATCTTCATTCTATTTCCAGAAATATTTGGTTTAATTTCAGGAAATTAATTTTTCTTTATCGTAAGATAAGTTGAATTTTGACGGGATTAGGGTTCAAGACTGTGTGATTCTGTCATCAATTGATTTTTGTTGTTATTTTTTTTGTCCATATGGTTGTTTTGGAACTATTCATGTTTTAAAATCATGAATTAATCATTGAATCTTTTCTATACATGAAATCAGTATGCCCTACCCTTGACCTATTGTTGCCTATCTTGATCAATTGATGAACCTATTGGATTCCGATCTTGCTTCTTTTGATTGTATAAGTTAAAAACACTTAATCCCACTTTGTTAGCATGAAATCAAAACCCTTACATCTTGCTAACATGAAATCGCAAACTATCTTGTGTCCTATACTTAGTGACGAAATATATATAGTTAAATTGGGTAGTAATTCAGGTTGAATCTTGTTAAGTTCTTGGCTATCATATCACACATCAAAAGGGGAGGCACCTGCGGCATCTGATCACTGGTTTCTCATAGGATTGGTGAGTGGAATTGGTAAGGAAATAAGGTATTCAATTGGTTATTGAGTATGCATGTTTAGTTTAGTTTTGTCTTTGCCTGGTGATACTCTAGGTGGTTCGGAATTATTAAATAAAGGCAAAGAAATAGCTTCTTGTTCAGAGACAAGAGAGGTAGGACCTATGCCTCATCGGTTTCTATAGAGATCCCTGTTATTTTCGATGCATGCCCTTGTTATTATTGCATGCGAATTGATTGTAGGATATATGCAAGAATTGGGGATTGGGATATGAATCCTAGAGGCTATACCGAACCCTTGAGTTATGTTTTTAGTGCCCAAATTGCATATGATATGTGAATTGAATAAACTAATTGTGTTCTGAAATGATTGAGGATATCTTGTTACGGTATTGTGCTTGTGCTTGCATATGTGTGTTTGTACATGTTTGTGTGTCAGGATCCTGTTATGATGGCCATTCGGGGGTAAGCACTGATGCTCCTTGGGAAAGGGGAGGCTCTTACGGTTATGGAAGTTGTATAGGTGGCAAACCTCAGCATGCGCGCACTGGATGTCTAGTCCTTGTGTGGCTAGAAGTCTTGTCCTTGTGTGGCAGGATGCCCTTATCCTTGTGTGGTTTGGGATACCTTTGTCCTTGTATAGCTTAGGATTTTTTGTCCTTGTGTGGCATGATCAGTAGCGTTACTGATTAGCTTGTGTGCTAACCTTTTACCTTTTGTACAGTAAGCCTTGGACAACAAAGTTGGAAGGGGTCGACCTTTATTTTTCCTACTTCCGAGAGCAATCTGATAAGTTTTACCTGCCTGTGGACTTCTGACTTTCGGAAATGTTTGCAGTCCACCCTCAGTCTTAGTTTCGGCCCTATCCTCTTGATTGATTTTTGAATTGCGTGATACCCATAGATGTGTAGGAATGATCTAATATTGTTCGAGAGATTTGTGTTTAAGATTTGTGTAGATCTTATGATGTGACCCTATTGAGATTCTTGTAATCTCATCCTGTTGTATTCACCTTTTTTCAGGTTTAGGTATATCCACTGTCTTTGGTACCAGTGTGTGAGATCAAGGCTGCACGGTGGGACGATATCGCATCACATTAGTATACCTGTTCCTTGACTGCTTGCGCATATAACATGAATTATGATTGGATTATTTTTCTGGTTTTCAAGGTTCCTCCTTTACTTGTTTCCGTTTTATTTTGGGAATTAACTTACTGGTTGTTTGGATCCTTATGGGACTTGTGAGTTGTGAATTCATTGATTTTATTTAAATATTTCCGCTGATATTTTTGTCACTCCGTATGATACCGGAATACATCTCCAATATCATGCTCCAATAACTAATGAAAAAAGCAAATGTGTATGCTAAAAATCGAGAATTTGATAAGTAAGGCTTGTGGAATTCAGATACGTCTTGGTTCTTGGGCTTGTCTGAGTTGCACGGTGGCAATGGCCTTAATTGGAGCAATTAATAATAGGTTAAAATTTGGGGTCATTACGCATTCCACCTGTGTTGTCTAAAGCTTTACTGCACACATGGTGTAATGACCCCAATTCCTACTTTTTAAAATTTTCTCCGATTAAGGCCATTACTGCCGTGAAATCCAAACAAGACCAAAGACACCTTGAATCTATTTGAATCCCACCAGGCTTACCCATTAGATTTTTTTTTGACTTTTAGCTTAATCATTCTATATGTTTAATAACAAATGGAGCATGATATTAGACAATCATTCTGGTATCATACAGTGTGAATAAAACATCAGCAGAAGTCTTTAAATTTAATTATTAGAATCAAAACACACAAGTACCATAGGGATCCAAATAACCAGCAAGAAATCCTCCAACATGTTCCAAGATATAACAAGCAAAAGAGGGATCTTGAAAAAAAACAGAAATGTAGTCCAATCTATGATCATATTGTATGCGCAAGCAACCAAGGAAATAGGAATGCAAAGGTGATACAATATCGCCCCCGCCGTGCTGCCTTGATCTCACACACAGGTACCACAAACAGTGAATGTACCTAAGCCTGAAAAATGGTGAAAACAACAGAATTAGAATACAAGAATCTCAGTAGGGTTTTAACATCATAAGATCTGCAGAAACCATAACCACAAATCTCCCCAAACAACATTAGATCATGCCTAGCAACTATAGGCGATCACGCAATTCAAGAATTTAGTTGAAAAGGGTAGGGCCGAATCTAAGGCTGAGGGGGGACTACAAATACTTCCGAAAACTCAGAAGTACACAGACAGGTAGAACTCATCAGATTGCTCTCGGTAATGAAGAAGAAAGGCCATCCCCCTCAATCTGTGTTGTCTAACACACAAGTTATTCAGTAAGTCTATTCATCTTGCCAGATAAGGACAAGTCATCCCAAGCTACACAAATAAAAGAGCTTCCTACCATACAAGGAAAGTGCTTCTAGCCACACAAGGACAAGTCATCCCAAGCCACAAAAAGACAAGGACTTCTTGCCACACAAGGACAGGGCTTCTGGCCACACAAGGACCAGACATCCAGCGAGCTCATGCTAGGGATTGGCACCCACACCAGTAAGAATCTCCCCTCTCACAAGGAGCATCAGCGCTTACCCCGAATGACCACCGGAAAAGGATCCTGACACACAACATGTACCAGCACACACACAAGCAATTACAAAACATAATACCACCACATGGTATCCCTAATTATGTCAGAACACAATCAACATGTTCAATACACACAACACATGAAAACTAGGCACTCATATCCTATCTTAAGGGATTCGGTATAGCCTAGAGGATAGCATCTTTGTCTACAATTCAAGCATTCCTACTAAAACATATGCACATACAACATTACATGTAAAGGCACTGAAATTAACAAACAAACAACAAGAATCTCTAGAGAAACTGATGAGGCTTAGATCCTACCTCTCTTGTCTCTGAACAAGAAATTATTCCCTTGCCTTTATCCATTAATTCTGCACTACCTATAGCATCACAAAGCAAAGCCAAAACCAAACTAATTATGCATATCCAATATCCAATTAAATACCTTATTTCCTTACCAATTCCACTCACCAAACCTATCAGAAACCAATGATCAGATGCCGCAGGTACCTCCCCCTTGAATATGTGATGTGATAGCCAAGAACTTAACAAGAAACAACCTGAATTACCATCTCTAATTATCATAAAATTTTCGGCACTAAGAATAGAGTAGTAGGGAAAGTTGCAATTTCATGTTAACAAGTTGTAGGAGTTGCAATCTCATGTTAACAAGGATCGATTAAGGGTTTATAACATGTATAATCAAAAGAAACAAGATCAGAATCCAAAAGTTTAATCAATTGATCAAGATAGGCAACAATACGGAAGTAGAGCAAAGGTAGGGCATACTGATTTTATGTATTGAAAAGATTCAAAGGATGAATTCATGATTGTTCACTATGAATGGATATTAAACCATCATATGTATAAAGGTAACAACATCAGAGATCAATTAAAAGCAGAATTATAAAAATCTAAAAACATAATTTTGAAAAATTTTGATTTATCTTTAGAGAAAGAAATACTAACCTTCAGGAAAAAAACTAAAGATGGTTGGAAAGAGGATGAAAAGAACTTTCCAACAAGTTATTATTCACAGGAATCCGACAAACGATGAGAGAGTTATGCTTGTTTGAATTTTAAGAAGATTTTGGCAGTTCCGCCGAATTTCGATTTAACTTTTAAGAAAGAAATACTAACCTTCAGAAAAAAATATGGTTGGAAATAGGAAGAAATTAGGTTTCCAACAAGCTATTATTTTTAGGAATCCGACAAACGATGAGAGAGTTATACTTGTTTGAAGTTCAAGAAGATTTTGGCAGTTTTGCCGAATTTCGATTTAACTTTATGAAAAAAAATACTAATCTTCAGACAAAAACCAAAGATGGTTGGAAAGAGGATTAAAAGGACTTTCCAAAAAACTATTATTCACAGTAATCTGATAAATGATGAGAGAGTTATGCTTATTTAAAGTTCAAGAAGATTTTGACAGAAATTGGGAGGTGTAGAAATTTTAGGTCTTACGAATTTTGTGTGTTTTCTGTATAAAATTTTTATGTGACTGACTTCCTATTTATATAAGATGGTTATGGGATTAAAATCCCTATCTTCAAGGTTTAATTAAAGTAATATAATTATCAAAATTAAATTTTGTAATTAATCTCTCATAAATTTAGGGTTTTTATTTCCTAAGGCAATTATCAACCAATAAAGAATCAATTTAAAGAGAATTAATACCAGAAATAATTACTAGACATTCCTTACCAATTTCAGCCATCACACATCCTTTTCTTCAAGAGAAAAATGGCCTTTTTCACCTACACTGACTTCTGGACTTCTAGGACTCCAAATTCAGGGTCTCATAAAGTGTAAATGGTTAGACAATCAATATTACAACAAGCCTTTTAGTTGTCTCCGACATCCAGACTTGAACTGGCCTAGGAGTACTCTTGCAGCAGCGCATACAAGTCATCCTGTCACTCTCAAACAGAACAACCTAACATTCAGACTTGAACTGGCCTAGGAGTACTCTTGCAGCAGCGCATACAAGTCATCCTGTCACTCTCAAACAGAACAACCTAACATTCAGACTTGAATTGGCCTATATGGCATCTTGACGTCCAAACTCAAACTGGCCTACAAGGCTTCCTGACGTCCAGACTTGAACCGGCCTACAAGGCATCCAACGAGCTCTTGCTGGGAATAACCACCCATAAACCTTCAAGTTCGGTAAACATCTCTCCTCTCTGTAGGAGCAACAATACTTACCCTTCATGGACAACGACAAAAGGATCCTTCAAAGAAAGCACAAGTAGGGCACATACACGTATGCACATATAGTACACGCATAAAGAAATTACAACAAAGAATCCTCAATCAAATCACAATACAAATCAAAGATCAATCCTCAAAGTCATAACCAATTCAGGCAACCTATTTTCCTATTAACTTCCGGGATTCCCTATCATCATAATCACACATTCCACAAGCATATAACCAAGATAGGCAATCGAATTCCCTCATACTAAAACAATCAAACAATAGGATAACCAAAGGAACTGATGAGGCATAGATCCTACCTCTCACGTGTTTGAATCAGAAGAAATCCTTTTCTTTTCCGATAAGATCAGATTCTCCTAAAAAATTACAAGGCAAATACCACACAATACTAATCCGCATGACTACTTAATTAAAAACCAAAGGCATTGGGAATCCTTACCAATTAACCTATCCAAATCCAGCGATCTGGATATAGCAACATCTTTCCCCTGAATGCGTGCTGTGATGGCCAATAACTTAGTAAGAATCTACTAGATATTTCACTCTAATTCATTATACAAATTTCGACAACACCTTAAGGTTTATAGGGAAACTTGCGATTTCAACATTACAGAGGTTAGGGGTTGTGATTTCATGAAGTAAAGAAAGGAATAGGTGTTTATAACATGTACAATCAAAACAAACAATGTCAGAATCCAATAGGTTAATCAGTTGATCAATGTAGGCATCAATATGGCAAAGGTAGGTCATTCTGATTTCATGAATAGGTAAGATTCAAAGGATAAGTTCATGATTTTAAAATCATTAATGAATGCTAAACAATCATAAGAAGAAGTGGAACAATAAAAAAAATCAATTAAGACAGAATCACATAATTTTGAAACCTAATCCTGCCGAATTTTGACATAAATTACAGTAAAAATAACTAAATTTCAGAATAAAAAACAAGATGGTTGGAAAGAGGATGAAGGAAGCTTTCCAGCAAGATATTATTCGCAAGAACTCGACAAAGGATGAGAGAGTTATGCTACTTTTAAGTTCAAACAGATTTTGGCAATTCCGTCAAAATACTATTTAACTTTTAACAAAGAAAAATAATCTTCATATGAAAAACCCAATATGGTTGTAAATAGAATGAAGAGAGCTTTCCAACAAGCTATTATTCGCAATAACCCAACAAAGGATGTGAGAGTTATGCTATTTTGAAGTTCAAGCAAATTTTTACAATTTCGTCGAAATAAGATTTAACTTTTAACATATAAAAACTACCCTCCTGATGAAAATTCCAAACAAGTTGGAAAGATAATGAAAAGATCTTTCCAACAAACTATTATTGGCAAGAATCCGACAAAGGATGATAGAGTTATGCTACTTTGAAGTTCAAGTAGATTTTGGCAATACCGTCAAAATACAATTTAACTTTTAACGAAGAAAATCTAATCTCCAGGTACAAAACTCAAAATATTTGGAAAGATGATAAAGAGAGCTTTCCAATAAGCTATTATTCGCGAGAATCCGACAGAGGATGAGAGAGTTATGCTACTTTAAAGTTTAAGCAGATTTTGGCAATTCTGTCAAAATACAATTTAACTTTTAGTAAAGGAAAACTAACCTCTAGGTGAAAAACTCTAGATAATTGGAAAGAGGATGAAGAGAGCTTTCCAACAAGCTATTACTCGCAAGAATCTGATAAAGAATGAGAGAGTTATGCCAAGATGAAGATCAAAGAGTTTCGGCTAGGGTTTAGTCAAAAATCGGATATTGAGAAGAAGGGGATAAATTACGAATTTTTTATATGGGTTTTGGTATGTTTAGGTGGCATAGGCTGGCCACTCTTTTATAGGTATCTAAGAAGGTTTAGTTAAAAGATGAATCTCTATTTTTAAGCTTTAAAAAATAATTCTATTAGATGGATAATTCTATTTAAAAGGATAAATCTATTAAAAGAGATATTCTATTTAAAAGGAAGAATTATCTAATACCTTAGATAATAAGGGATAAAACTAAGGATAAATAATATAAAAATATCATACATCTATTTCTTCAAGGACAAAGTAGTCATTTTAGCTGCATCGGCTCTTAGATTTCCAAGACATCTAAACTAGGAAGGGTTGGGGTGTCACATCCTCCCCATCTTATAAAAATTTCATTCTCAAAATTTCTGCATAAGAACTATGGGTTACAGAGTTCACTGAGCTACTCCGTTTCATAGTCGACCTTGTCATACTAATCAAAAACACATGATATAACTTTCCAATATCAAACACAAAACAAGAAAAGAGATGGTACCTTAGTGGAGACGCATACACCGGACGATTTGCATATGCTGGAAATAAAACACAAACACGCACACAAAACATAGCAAACAAACACATGTATTTAGGCATACACACAAAGCAAACAACATTCAGAAAATCTTACATATCACTATGCAATAAACATACAAAAACATGCAAATCTAATAATCATGTTATCCTATTTGTAAGTCATAATCAATCAATGTATAGATAGACATATGCGCATGCTTCTAAAATTGAGAACACAATATCATGCAAATCACACAACCTACTAAACCATGCTCCGCTACCAAACTTGTAAAGACCCAAACCCAACCGATTGGGACTCTTACCACCGTGAAACCCAAATAAGCCCTCACAAGGTCCTATTTGAATCCCCAAGACTCAAGTCACCTAATTGTCAATTTTATTGGTTGATTTATATGTTATTTAAAGGTTGGAGCATATTCATATATTAATGAATTTCTGGCTTATACGGAGTGAAAGAAAACATCAGCGGAAGACTTATATTTATACTCAAGACAAGTGAAAACATAACACACAAGTCCCATAGGAATTTCAAAACATCAACCAATAGTATCATGCTTATTTCGGAAGCAACAAAAAGAGAAAGAGGGATTGGAAAGCCAGAATACATATCCACATAAGTTAAAAGACATAGCATGCATATTCAATAGAAAAAGAGTGCAAATTCGTCCAACTATGCAGCCTTGATCTCACACCTTTGGTACCAACAACAAAGTACACACCTAAGACTGCAAAGGGGGAGAAAAGAAGGGATGAGATTACAAGAATCTCAGTGGGGTCACAACATCATAAGTCCAAGGAATTCCCAATCAAACATCTCTCAAACAACATCAGATCATCCCTACTCATCTAAGGCTATCACGTACTTTAAGAATCAATCGAAAGGGTTAGGACCCAAACTAAGGCTAAAGGTGGACTACAAACACTTCTGAAAACCAGAAGTACACAGGAAGGAAAACTCATCAAGTTACTCTCGGTAGTTGGGAAAGAAAAGGCCATCCTTTTCCACCTGTGTTGTCCACGGCTTGGCTGCACAAAGGGTAAATGGTTAAGCAATCAATATTATAACAAGCCTTTTAGTTGTCTACGACATCCAGACTTTAACTGGCCTAGGAGCACTCTTACAACAGCGCATACAAGTCATCTTATCACTCTCAAACAGGGTAACTTAATGTCAAGACTCGAACTGGCCTATAGGGCATCTTGACGTCCAAACTCGAACTGGCCTACAAGGTTTCCTGCTAGCTCTTGCTGGGAATAACCACCCATCAACCTCCTTGTTCGGTAAGCATCCCTCCTCTCCCTAGGTGGAACAATACTTACCTCACACGACCAGTAACAAAAGGATCCCACAAACAAAACACAAATAAGGCACATACACGCAAATACAAAAATCACAACAAAGGATCCTGAATCAAATCACAATAAAAATCAAAGATCAATCCTCAAAGTCATAACCGAATAAGGCAACCTATTTTCTTATTAATTTTTTAGATTCCCTATCATCATAATCACACATTCCGCATGTATATAAACAAGATAAGCAATTGAATTCACTCATATTCAAACAATCAAACAATAGGGTAACCAAAGGAACCGATGAGGCATAGATCCTACCTCTCATGTGTTTGAATCAGATGCAATCCTTTACCTTTCCAATTAGATCATAATCTCCTAAATAATTATAAGGCAAATACGACACAATACTAATCGACAAGACTACTTAATTTAAATTCAAAGGCATAGGTAATCCTTACCAATTAACCTACCAAAGTCCAGCGATCCGGATGCAGTAATAACTTTCCCCTGAATGCGTGATGTGATGGATAGTAATTCAGTAAGAATTTACTTGATGTATCACCCTAATTCAGTATACAAATTTCGGCAACACCTTAAAGTTTATAGAAAAATTTGCGATTTCAATATTAGAGAGGTTAGAGGTTGTGATTTCATGAAGTTAAGGAAGAAATAGGTTCTTATAACATGTACAATCAAAAGAAACAAGGTTAGAATCCAATTGGTTAATCAGTTGATCAAGATAGGCATCAATAGGGCAAAGGTAGGGCATGCTGATTTCATGAATAGGGAAGATTCAAAGGGTGAATTCAAGATTTTAAAATCATGAATGGATGCTAACAATCATAAGAACAATAAGAACAATAATAGAAATCAATTGAAGGCAAAATCATACAATTTTGAAATCTAATCCTGCCAAATTTCGACCTAACATATGAAATATAAAAACTAAATTCCAGAAGAAAAGCACAAGATTATTGGAAAGAGGATGAAGAGAGCTTTCCAACAAGCTACTATTTTCTTGAATCCGACAAAGGATGTGAGAGTTATGTTATTTTGAATTTCAAGCAGATTTTGGCAATTCTGTCGAAATATAATTTAATTTTTAACAAATAAAAATAACCACCAGAGAAAAAATTCAAGATAATGGGACAAAGGATGAAGAGAGCGCTTTCCGACAAGCTATTAATCTTAAGAATCTGAAAAAAAATGAGAAAGTTATGCTATTTTGAAGTTCAAACAGTTTTTGGCAATTCCTTCGATAAATGATTTAACTTTTAACAAAGAAAATTAACGTAAAGATGAAAAAATCAAAATGGTTGGGAGTTATATGGATGAAAAACCCTAGCATGCACGCACTGGATGTCTAATCCTTGTGTGGCTAGAAGTCTTGTCCTTGTGTGGCAGGATGCCCTTATCCTTGTGTGGTTTGGGATACCTTTTTCCTTGTGTGGCTTGGAATGTCTTGTCCTTGACTGGCAGGATGAATAGGCTTACTGATCAGCTTGTGTGCTAACCTTTTACCCTATCTGCAGTAAGCCTTGGACAACACATATGAGACCCCAAATTTGTCTTAGAAGTCCAGAAGTTAGTGCAGGTGAAAAGACGATTTTGCCACTAAAGGAAAGGATGTGTGATGGCCGAAATTGGTAAGATTGTTTAGTAGTTAATTTTGTTTTAAATTTCTCTTTAATCTAAGTCCTTATAGATAAATAATTGCCTTAGAAATTATCCTTATAGATAGATAATTGCCTTAGAGATTAAAATCCCTAAAAATAAAGGAAGATAATTAAAGAGTTTAGAGTTTAGTTATCTGGTAAATTATCTTATTTTGATAAAGTGATTAAAAGTAGTAATCATAATCCTATACTCATTCATTATAAATAGGAAGCCAACTCCACAAAAATCCCTCATAAAAAACATACAAATTCGTATAAGCCTAAAATCCTATACCTTCCTATAGCCGCCAAAATTCTCTGAAATTTTAAACCAGCATAACTCACTCATCGTTCATTGGATTCCAGCGAATAATAGCTTGTTGGAAATCTCTCTTCATCCTCTTTCCAACCATTTTTTTTTGTCAGGAGGTTAGTATTTTGTTTCTCAAAGGTTAAGTTGAAAATTATTGGCGGAATTAGGTTTTCGCCAAATCTTCTTGAACTTCAAAA
This sequence comes from Passiflora organensis, assembly GCA_019739055.1. NCBI lineage: Eukaryota > Viridiplantae > Streptophyta > Magnoliopsida > Malpighiales > Passifloraceae > Passiflora > Passiflora organensis. The sequence continues at coordinate 6,978 of JAEPBF010000005.1, read as the reverse complement.
TAGTATAACTCTCTAATCGTTTGTCAGATTCCTACAAATAATAGCTTATTGGAAATCTGTTTTCATACTACTTCCAACCATATATGTTTCTCTGTTTGGATGTAAATATTTCTTTATCTAAGGTTAAAGTCAAAATCGTCCTATGTCCTACTCTTAGCGACAAAATTTGTATAGTTAATTGGAATGATAATTTAGGTTGGATCTTGTTAAGTTCCTGGCTATCACTTCACACATCCAAGGGGGAGCCACCTCCAGTATCGGATCACTTCACACATTCCGCATGTATATAAACAAGATAAGCAATTGAATTCACTCATATTCAAACATTCAAACAATAAGGTAACCAAAGGAATCGATGAGGCATAGATCCTACCTCTCATGTGTTTGAATCAGATGCAATCCTTTGCCTTTCCAATTAGATCATAATCTCCTAAATAATTATAAGGCAAATACAACACAATACTAATCGACAAGATTACTTAATTTAAATTCAAAGGCATAGGTAATCCTTACCAATTAACCTACCAAAGTCCAGCGATCCGGATGCAGCAATATCTTTCCCCTGAATGCGTGATGTGATGGACACTAATTTAGTAAGAATTTACTTGATGTATCACCCTAATTCAGTATACAAATTTCGGCAACAACTTAAAGTTTATAGGGCAATTTGCGATTTCAATATTAGAGAGGTTAGAGGCTGTGATTTCGTGAAGTTAAGGAAGAAATAGGTTCTTATTACATGTACAATCAAAACAAACAAGGTTAGAATCCAATTGCTTAATCAGTTGATCAAGATAGGCATCAATAGGGCAAAGGTAGGGCATGCTAATTTCATGAATAGGGAAGATTCAAAGAGTGAATTCAAGATTTTAAAATCATGAATGGATGCTAACAATCATACGAACAATAAGAACAATAATAGAAATCAATTGAAGGCAGAATCATACAATTTTGAAATCTAATCCTGCCAAATTTCGACCTAACTTATGGAAAATAAAAAATAAATTTCAGAAGAAAAGCACAAGATTATTGGAAAGAGGATGAAGAGAGCTTTCCAACAAGCTACTATTTGCATGAATCCGACAAAGGATGTGAGAGTTATGTTATTTTGAATTTCAAGCAGATTTTAGCAATTCTGTCGAAATATAATTTAATTTTTAACAAATAAAAATAACCACCAGAGAAAAAACTCAAGATAATTGGACAAAGGATGAAAAGAGCTTTCCAACAAGCTATTATTCTTAAGAATCTGAAAAAGGATAAGAGAGTTATGCTATTTTGAAGTTCAAACAGGTTTTGGCAATTCCTTCGATAAATGATTTAACTTTTAACAAAGAAAACTAACGTAAAGATGAAAAAATCAAAATGGTTGGGAGTTGTATGGATGGAAAACCCCAGCATGCACGCACTGGATGTCTAGTCCTTGTGTGGCAGGATGCCCTTATCCTTGTGTGGTTTGGGATACCTTTTTCCTTGTGTGGCTTGGGATGTCTTGTCCTTGACTGGCAGGATGAATTGGCTTACTGATCAGCTTGTGTGCTAACCTTTTACCCTATGTGCAGTAAGCCTTGGACAACACATATGAGACCCCAAATTTGTCTTAGAAGTCCAGAAGTTAGTGCAGGTGAAAAGACGATTTTGCCATTAAAGGAAAGGATGTGTGATGGCCGAAATTGGTAAGATTGTTTAGTAGTTAATTTTGTTTTAAATTTCTCTTTAATCTAAGTCCTTATAGATAAATAATTGCCTTAGAAATTATCCTTATAGATAGATAATTGCCTTAGAGATTAAAATCCCTAAAAATAAAGGAAGATAATTAAAGAGTTTAGAGTTTAGTTATCTGGTAAGTTATCTTATTTTGATAAAATGATTAAAAGTAGTAATCATAATCCTATACTCATTCATTATAAATAGGAAGCCAACTCCACAAAAATCCCTCATAAAAAACTTACAAATTCGTATAAGCCTAAAATTCTATACCTCTCTATAGCCGGCAAAATTCGCTAAAGCTTTAAACCAGCATAACTCACTCATCGTTCATCGGATCCCATCGAATAATAGCTTGTTGTAAAGCTCTTTTCATTTTATTTTCAACCATCTATTGGTTTTTTTCAGGAGATTAGTATTCGTTTCTCAAAGGTTAAGTTGAAAATCATCGGCGAAATTAGGTTTTCGCCAAATCTTCTTGAACTTCAAACTAACATAACTCTCTAATCGTTTGTCAGATTCCTACATATAATATTTTGTTGGAAATCTGTTTTCATATTCCTTCCAACCATATATGTTTCTCTGTTTGGATGTAAATATTTCTTTATCTAAGGTTAAAGTCAAAATCGTCCTATGTCCTACTCTTAGCGACAAAATTTGTATAGTTAATTGGAATGATAATTCAGGTTGAATCCTGTTAAGTTCCTGGCTATCACTTCACACATCCAAGGGGGAGGCACCTGCAGTATCTGATCACTTCACACATTCCGCATGTTTATAAACAAGATAAGCAATTGAATTCACTCATATTCAAACATTCAAACAGTAGGGTAACCAAAGGAATCGATGAGGCGTAGATCCTACCTCTCATGTGTTTGAATCAGATGCAATCCTTTACCTTTCCAATTAGATCATAATCTCCTAAATAATTATAAGGCAAATACAACACAATACTAATCGACAAGACTACTTAATTTAAATTCAAAGGCATAGGTAATCCTTACCAATTAACCTACCAAAGTCCAGCGATCCGGATGCAGCAATATCTTTCCCCTGAATGCGTGATGTGATGGACAGTAATTCAGTAAGAATTTACTTGATGTATCACCCTAATTCAGTATATAAATTTTGGCATCACCTTAAAGTTTATAGAGAAATTTGCGATTTCAATATTAGAGAGGTTAGAGGTTGTGATTTCATGAAGTTAAGGAAGAAATAGGTTCTTATAACATGTACAATCAAAAGAAACAAGGTTAGAATCCAATTGGTTAATCAGTTGATCAAGATAGGCATCAATAGGGCAAAGGTAGGGCATGCTGATTTCATGAATAGGGAAGATTCAAAGGGTGAATTCAAGATTTTAAAATCATGAATGGATGCTAACAATCATAAGAACAATAAGAACAATAATAGAAATCAATTGAAGACAGAATCATACAATTTTGAAATCTAATCCTGCCAAATTTCGACCTAAATTATGGAAAATAAAAACTAAATTCCAGAAGAAAAGCACAAGATTATTGGAAAGAGGATGAAGAGAGCTTTCCAACAAGCTACTATTTGCATGAATCCGACAAAGGATGTGAGAGTTATGTTATTTTGAATTTCAAGCAGATTTTAGCAATTCTGTCGAAATATAATTTAATTTTTAACAAATAAAAATAACCACCAGAGAAAAAATTCAAGATAATTGGACAAAGGATGAAGATAGCTTTCCAACATGCTACTATTCTTAAGAATCTGAAAAAGGATGAGAGAGTTATGCTATTTTGAAGTTCAAACAGTTTTTGGCAATTCCTTCGATAAATGATTTAACTTTTAACAAAGAAAACTAACGTAAAGATGAAAAAATCAAAATGGTTGGGAGTTATATGGATGCAAAACCCCAGCATGCACGCACTGGATGTCTAGTCCTTGTGTGGCAGGATGTCCTTATCCTTGTGTGGTTTGGGATACCTTTTTCCTTGTGTGGCTTGGGATGTCTTGTCCTTGACTGGCAGGATGAATGGGCTTACTGATCAGCTTGTGTGCTAACCTTTTACCCTATGTGCAGTAAGCCTTGGACAACACATATGAGACCCCAAATTTGTCTTAGAAGTCCAGAAGTTAGTGCAGGTGAAAAGACAATTTTGCCACTAAAGGATAGGATGTGTGATGGCCGAAATTGGTAAGATTGTTTAGTAGTTAATTTTGTTTTAAATTTCTCTTTAATCTAAGTCCTTATAGATAAATAATTGCCTTAGAAATTATCCTTATAGATAGATAATTGCCTTAGAGATTAAAATCCCTAAAAATAAAGGAAGATAATTAAAGAGTTTAGAGTTTAGTTATCTGGTAAATTATCTTATTTTGATAAAGTGATTAAAAGTAGTAATCATAATCCTATACTCATTCATTATAAATAGGAAGCCAACTCCACAAAAATCCCTCATAAAAAACTTATAAATTCGTATAAACCTAAAATTATATACCTCCCTATAGCCGCCAAAATTCGCTAAAGCTTTAAACCAGCATAACTCACTTATCGTTCATGGGATCCCTGCGAATAATAGCTTGTTGTAAAGCTCTCTTCATTTTATTTTCAACCATCTTTGGGTTTTTTTCAGGAGATTAGTATTTTTTTCTCAAAGATTAAATTTAAAGTCATTGGCGGAATTAGGTTTTCGCCAAATGTTCTTGATCTTCAAAATAGTATAACTCTCTAATCGTTTGTCAGATTCCTACATATAATAGCTTGTTGGAAATCTGTTTTCATAGTCCTTCCAACCATATATGTTTCTCTGTTTGGATGTAAATATTTCTTTATCTAAGGTTAAAGTCAAAATCGTCCTATGTCCTACTCTTAGCGACAAAATTTGTATAGTTAATTGGAATGATAATTCAGGTTGAATCCTGTTAAATTCCTGGCTATCACTTCACACATCCAAGGGGGAGGCACCTGCAGTATCTGATCACTTCACACATTCCGCATGATTATAAACAAGATAAGCAATTGAATTCACTCATATTCAAACAATCAAACAATAGGGTAACCAAAGGAATCGATGAGGCATAGATCCTACCTCTCATGTGTTTGAATCAGATGCAATCCTTTACCTTTCCAATTAGATCATAATCTCCTAAATAATTATAAGGCAAATACAACACAATACTAATTGACAAGACTACTTAATTTAAATTCAAAGGCATAGGTAATCCTTACCAATTAACCTACCAAAGTCCAGCGATCCGGATGCAGCAATATCTTTCCCTTGAATCCGTGATGTGATGGACAGTAATTCAGTAAGAATTTACTTGATGTATCACCCTAATTCAGTATATAAATTTCGGCAACACCTTAAAATTTATAGAGAAATATGCGATTTCAATATTAGAGAGGTTAGAGGTCGTGATTTCATGAAGTTAAGGAAGAAATAGGTTCTTATAACATGTACAATCAAAAGAAACAAGGTTAGAATCCAATTGGTTAATTAGTTGATCAAGATAGGCATCAATAGGACAAAGGTAGGGCATGCTGATTTCATGAATAGGGAAGATTCAAAAGGTGAATTCAAGATTTTAAAATCATGAATGGATGCTAACAATCATAAGAACAATAAGCACAATAATAGAAATCAATTGAAGGCAGAATCATACAATTTTGAAATCTAATCCTGCCAAATTTCGACCTAACTTATGGAAAATAAAAATTAAATTCCAGAAAAAAAGCACAAGATTGTTGGAAAGAGGATTAAGAGAGCTTTCCAACAAGTTACTATTTGCTTGAATCCGACAAAGGATGTGAGAGTTATGTTATTTTGAATTTCAAGCAGATTTTGGCAATTCTGTCGAAATATAATTTAATTTTTAACATATAAAAATAACCACCAGAGAAAAAATTCAAGATAATTGGACAAAGGATGAAGAGAGCTTTCCAACAAGCTACTATTCTTAAGAATCTGAAAAAAGATGAGAGAGTTATGCTATTTTGAAGTTCAAACAGTTTTTGGCAATTCCTTCGATAAATGATTTAACTTTTAACAAAGAAAACTAACGTAAAGATGAAAAAATCAAAATGGTTGGGAGTTATATGGATGCAAAACCCCAGCATGCACGCACTGGATGTCTAGTCCTTGTGTGGCTGGAAGTCTTGTCCTTGTGTGGCAGGATGCCTTTATCCTTGTGTAGTTTGGGATACCATTATCCTTGTGTGTTTGGGATGCTCTTGTCCTTGACTGGCAGGATGAATGGGCTTACTGATCAGCTTGTGTGCTAACCTTTTACCCTATGTGCAGTAAGCCTTGGACAACACATATGAGACCCCAAATTTGTCTTAGAAGTCCAGAAGTTAGTGCAGGTGAAAAGACAATTTTGCCACTAAAGGAAAGGATGTATGATGGCCGAAATTGGTAAGATTGTTTAGTAGTTAATTTTGTTTTAAATTTCCCTTTAATCTAAGTCCTTATAGATAGATAATTTCCTTAGAAATTATCCTTATAGATAGATAATTGCTTTAGAGATTAAAATCCCTTAAAATAAAGGAAGATAATTAAAGAGTTTAGAGTTTAGTTATCTGGTAAATTATCTTATTTTGATAAAGTGATTAAAAGTAGTATTCATAATCCTATACTCATTCATTATAAATAGGAAGCCAACTCCACAAAAATCCCTCATAAAAAACTTACAAATTCGTATAAACCTAAAATTCTATACCTCCCTATAGCCGCCAAAATTCGCTAAAGCTTTAAACCAGCATAACTCCCTCATCGTTCATGGGATCCCTGCGAATAATAGCTTGTTGTAAAGCTCTCTTCATTTTATTTCCAACCATCTTTGGGTTTTTTTCAGGAGATTAGTATTTTTTTCTCAAAGATTAAATTTAAAGTCATTGGCGGAATTAGGTTTTCGCCAAATGTTCTTGATCTTCAAAATAGTATAACTCTCTAATCGTTTGTCAGATTCTTACATATAATAGCTTGTTGGAAATCTGTTTTCATAGTCCTTCCATCCATATATGTTTCTCTGTTTGGATGTAAATATTTCTTTATCTAAGGTTAAAGTCAAAATCGTCCTATGTCCTACTCTTAGCGACGAAATTTGTATAGTTAATTGGAATGATAATTCAGGTTGAATCCTGTTAAGTTCCTGGCTATCACTTCACACATCCAAGGGGGAGGCACCTGCAGTATCTGATCACTTCACACATTCCGCAAGTTTATAAACAAGATAAGCAATTGAATTCACTCATATTCAAAAATTCAAACAATAGGGTAACCAAAGGAATCGATGAGG